>SNQJ01S0034393.1:18943-75038 GCA_010110895.2 Picea sitchensis | reverse complement strand
CCCCCCTCTCAGTTAGTTCATACCTGTAACATGGTTGGTGTGGCTTAGCATGGGTGTGATCCCCGAGTGATTTTGACGACTTAGATGCCCATGAGTTGCAGTTTTTCAAGCCACAGGCTAGTCCCGCAAGTCATGGAAAACTAGAAAAGGAAAGAAAAGCATTCTAAGGAACTAAAGTCAAGTTATCAAAATCATCCTGCTATGATTAATGTTGTTAGTTATGATTGAAGTTAAGGTTGTCTATTTGGTAAGTCTAAAGTAATTTCCACATGCAACTTCATTAAATTTGGACTGTCTCAATCTTGTAGATTGATGAGGTGGCTAACACCTTACTTATGGAATTCCAATCTTCTATGAGAAGTTTGGTCAATGGATATTGAGGATTGATGCTTAGGCATCACAAAATATCAGCTTGGAATGCAACACTTCATTAGATTTTCTTTAGCATAATTTGATTATCATTGTAACTTTGTTATAAAGAATGAACATCACATCCACAGTTTCATATGGATTAAAAAAAGTTAGAAGCCATGGCAACAAATTCGTTGGGTACCAAACTAGAAGATTGCCTCAATTTCGATATTTCATGCATAAAAAAACATAATGTTAAGTTTATTAATAAAGATTGAATTTCACACTGTATTATAAGTTGTTTCAAGCATTACATTGAATTTTCATGGAATAGTATGAGATAAATAGATTCTAGGACTTAAAATCAAACATAGAACATTTCCTTGAAAATAACTTTACCTCCTCCAATAGCTTAATTGCCACATGCAACTTCATTAATTTGGACCGTCTCAATCTTGTAGATTGATGAGGTGGCTAACACCTTACTTATGGAATTCCAATCTTCTATGAGAAGTTTGGTCAATGGATCTTGAGGATTTATGCTTAGGCATCACAAAATCCCAGCTTCGAATGCAACACTTCATTAGCTTTTCTTTGGCATAATTTGATCATCAATGTAACTTTGTTATAAAGAATGAACACCACATCCACAGTTTCATATGGATTAAAAAAAGTTAGAAGCCATGGTAACAAAGTTGTTGGGCACCAAACTAGAAGATTGCTTCAATTTCGACATTTCATGCATAAAAAAAAACATAATGCTAAGTTTATTAATAAAGATTGAATTTCACAACAGTTGTTTCAATCATTACATTGAATTTTCATGGACTAGTATGAAATAAATAGATTCTAGGACTTCAAATCAAACATAGAACATTTCCTTGAAAATAAATTTACCTCCTCCAATAGCTTAATGGATCTTTATGTTCAAAGTCGGTAGTGTAATATCTCGTCTTACCACCCTTACATATGAATAATATGTTAGAATTCATATTTGTGGACATTTTGTGATTGGGTGTTAGGCCATGTTGACCATGTATTTCTTGAGTGGGCCTAATGGTTAAGAAAATGTGTTTCCTCATAAGATGTCATAAGTTCAAATCCAGAGGGGGGTAGGGTATGTATACCTCCGTAGACTTTACCAGTCAAAATCATTGGGCGGAGGGGGTCTCATACACCAATTTGGTGTCTAGCTTGGTCGTGACCTTAAAAATAGATTATTATTATTATTAAAAAACATAAGGTAATTTATGTTGTATGCATTTATAGTGTGGAACTCAAAGGTTAAAGCTCCACTAAGAACTAGGGTAACACATTTGGATGGTTGTTTTTTTAAGTAAATATTTAGGATAGTTAAATAAAAAAGATAAGACACATAATATTTAACAAGAAAATTAATATTAATATAAAAGGGAGATATCTATAATTTTATAAAGAGAAAAGAAAAATAATATTAATAAAAAAGGAACATGGAGAAAAATAAATGAAAATCAACCATGTGACATGTCATCTTTCAATACTTCTTTCCTACACAAGATAGGAAGAAACTTCCAAGAGATTATGTGTTATGTTTCTAACTCCTCTCATGCAAGTGAAACATGATACCTTTACAAATTCCTCCTGGATTTCATATTTTGGCACTTATCATCCCATGCACATGATACTTTAACAAATTCCTCGTGGATTTCATATTTTGGCACTTCTCATCCCATAAACAAGTCTCTCCACCCATATATACCATTTGATCTGTTTTTTGGTTGGTCTTTTCTTGGTCTCATTTATGATTGGGATGCACCCATATGCTATCAGGGATTTATGTTGGTTATGGGAGGTGTAATGACTTGGGAGCTTTGCTTGGGCATGCGCACTTCCACCACAGTCTGAATCGGGAAAGAAAGACAATCAATATGAATGAAGAAAAAAACATCTTCATATAGTGGGGAGATGGGGTTCATTAGGCGCACGATGTGCCAAGGGACGATTCCACCCAATATGCCTTGCTACGCAATTCAAACAAAAGAAAGTTTGATGAAGAATTGAGGGAAAGATTTGGGCGCTCCATCGTCAAAGGGAAAATTGGCTAAGGCATAGGGGGTGCACTTAGGAAAGTCGGCTTAACTCACCAAAGGGGCATGTGCACCCAAGAGGACGAGTCAATTCAACATATGGGGTGCGCTGACATGAGGGGCACACCAAGGATGGACATCTCATTCCCAAGGGGCATGATGGTTGAGAGTGTATGGGTTCATTTGGGCGACCGAGTTTGTGTGATGGAAGTCAGTGTCGAACCTGTTGTGAACACATTGGAGAGACCAAGTGCACAGTTCGTTAAGGAGAGTTGATCACTTGGGAAAGGCAGTTGAACACATGATCATTGCATGAATTATCATAGAGATAACCACATAATTGATTGTAGAAGAAAAACATAGAGGGCGATCATTGAAGTGATTGTGAAGGGGAGCAGTTCTGGGTTGTAGCGAGGTGAAGCACTTGGGTGTCTTGGACAACCTAGGGTGACCTAGAACAGATCTGTAATGGGAATTTGGTTGGTCCCATTTCCATCATGACATATTTTTGTTTTGTATCACCAAGAACAACAATCGAGTTGAGTTGGGTTGTTGGAATATGGGTTGACCGTAACCTTTGGACATATTATCTCTTCATAGAGTTACAACAGTCAGTTAGCAGTAGTATGACTTGACAGCCGGTCATTGGATGCATGGTACCTTGAATTGAAATAAATCAAGGTGCGGAGATGGAAATAATTGGAGATGAGTTCAGTCGGTTGCATGTGAAGCTTGGGACTTAGACAAATTTCAGAAGTGGACGGATGGACTCAGCCTTGTATTGTAGCAGACAATGGTTGAGATGATTTCATGCAAAGAGTCGATTGCTTGGGAGAAGTAGTCCAAGAAAACATGCTTAGAACATGGTTGTAGTGAACGATGTTGTTGAGAAAAGTATGGTTGGATTGAGTTCTTTCATTTTTCAATTATTTCAGTGAGTTCTTTGAAGGGAAGATGGATGACTTGGTGGTTCAAGTGCATTCCACTTCCACAGTGAGAACTGCCAAACTTGAGGGTGACTCAAGTGATGCAGATGCATAGAATTCTTACAGTAAGTTGGGACACCTTGGTTGGGTGAATGTGCATAAGACCTTGGGATGACCTTCTTGGACAAGTCATGTGGTGGACTTAGGCAGATTTGGATGTAGTCGTGTAGGTAGCTTGGGGAAGCTACTAAACTCCTTTATGAGATGTGTTGGACATGTTGCTTCGATGAAGTGGGTAGTGAATTTTGTTCGTTCCGAGTTGAGAGGATGAGTGAGGTGCCTTGGTGTTTGGTTCCTTTGATATTTTCATTGGGTCATGTGATAACTTGACAATTGAGACGATAGTTCCGAAGTTTGAATGCTTGCAACAAGTGCAAGGAAATTTCATTCCAAGAGACGGATGGAGTTTGCAAGGAGGTCAACCAAGAATTGTTGGTAGACAACCTGAATGGGAAAAATGTAGACCAAGTGACTTGGGTGGTCTTCACTCACCTTTTGTATGGGACATTGGATGAGGCACGGAACTCCATGGTGACTTGCGGATGACTGTATGATGAATTAGAGATCCAATGGGGGTCATTGGTTGAGGTTAACAGATTATTGGTTTGGACGTGCCTAAGGCACGAAAGTTCTTTGAGGTGACTCATTCTACTTGAAGAACTTTGTACTATTCATTGGGACATTTCAAGAGTGTAGGCGTGTTGGCCACACTCATCATAGATGTTGAGGTGCATTGAGGTGACTTTACGGAAGGAGGAAAGTTGAGGACTTTCCTTCGTTTGCAATATTGTGAGAACAAAAATATTGCAACATGAAGAGATCAATTGGACATGAATGTTTCCCTTTCTTTGGGAAACATGGTTGAGGGTGAATCCTAACCATTCCAAGGCATGGAGTGGTAGACGCAATAGCGCCATAGTCGAGTGATGAAGCAGTGAGGCAAAGGAAGTCTGGACGTGCAATTCTTGGAGAAGATTGGCTAATTTTTCCATGAGAAGGAAAGTGGAGTCAACTTGTCTCATAAGACTTTGTTTCGGGGTGACTTCATAGTGAAACAAGGTGAGGGGAAACCTTTACTTGGTTTGATATCATTGTGCAGATGAACCGAATTGAGGAAGGAAGAAACGTCAGTAGGCTTGAAGTGTACCACTTAGACATCATGGAGGATATCCTTGACAGAGATCAAATGATGGCAACAACAATGAGGCAAGGATGGACACTTTCCTTAGTATTTGGAGTTGGACAAAGTGACAATGATATAGAAAAAAAAGACTAATTTTGGGCATGAGGAAGTACATTCTCATGAGTTGGACATGACATTTGTATTAGCTACCCAATCATTCCAAGGCATGAGGGCATGCAACATGCGGAGATGTGACAAAGTTTGGTTGAAGTATGGTTGCAACAACAAGTTCACGGGAGTTCAACACTAAGATGTTTTTTAGCTTTCGGTTGAGGTTGTAACAACAACTGAGTCAGCATCAGCAACAATAAAACAAAGAGTGATCATCACATTGGGACAGTGCCAACTTAGACATTGCAGATAAATTTGGGAAGGAGATGTCTTTCTATCATTGTAGAAAATTTTGTTGCACATAAATTTGGGCAGAGGGAAGTGTGGATGGCTGCACAGGTTGCAAATGATTGTTGTGTGAGTTGGAAACTTGGGGTTTCCACTTCGTAGGGAAACTTGGGGTTTCCACTTTGATAGAATTTTGGGGTTTCCAATTGACATAAAACTTGGGGTTTCCAGCAAACTTAGTTGCAACAGAGGCACAAGTTAGATAGAGACTTGGAGATCACATATTTTGTGGATTTTTTCAAGGATGACAACGACTTGAGGTGGGGGAGGATGTAATTCCTTAGTAGCTTAGCTTGGGCGCAAGAACTTCCACCATAGTCCGAATCAGGTAGGCAATACAATCAGTATGAATGAAGAAACAAACATATTCATATAGTGGGGAGTTGGTGTTCCTTGGGTGCACAACATGCCAAGGGACAACTCCACCCAATATGCCTTACAACACAATTCAAATAACATACAGTTTGATGAAGAGTTGAGGGAAAGAATTGGGTGTTGCATCGACGAATGGAAAATCGACTAAGGTATGGGGGGCACACTTAGGAAAGTTATATTGACTCACCTAAGGGGCACTTGCACCCAAGAAGATGAGTTAGTTCAATAGATGGGGCATATTGGCATGAGGGGTGCACCAAGGATGAGAACGAAAGTCCCAAGGGGAATGATGGTTGAGAGCGCATGGGTTCATTTGGTCGATGGGTCCATGAAGGGGTGTGATAATTTTTTTCGACATGGGTTTGCGAAGGGGCGCGACACCCCCAAAGGAAATGACGGTTAACATGGTGACCTTTGGAGATCCTATAAGAGAACAAGGGTGAAAAATGAAGGAAGGAAAGTTTGAAGAAGTGGAGATAAGGAGAGCTCTACGATTCTAAGGAAAACAAATAGGAGGAGCTCCCTTAAGGAGCCAAGTTGCTCCACTCTAGGAGGACCTCTGTTTCATTAAGGAGGAGGGTTCGACAAACAGAGCTGGGAAATTGTTTCTATTGGTAATATTTTGGCTAAGTTTGAAACATAGGTCTGTGGAGGAATGTGTGAGGAAGAACTGAAATCTGTGAAGTTTGTGGAAATAAAGAGGCAAAGTCTACAGAAACGAAGAGGCAACAAGTCTGTGGTTAAGGGAACATATAAGGTGCACCACAGGTGGTTGTGGAGATGGTTGTGACAGAGATTCTTGTGGTGATGGATATGTTCATCATTGTCTTGGTGAGGTGAGGCGAGTCATTTGACTCTGCCAAAGTTGCAAACTGAGCAGATAATGCTCATGTTGTAATTGTTCTGCAATAACAAAGACTTATTCGGGTGTTAGGCATGGTTTTTTCTGCACACAGTACATATATGTTTCTCTTGTTTGTTTCATTGGTGTTCTCTTGGCTTCTCATATTCTTGGGTGTATGCTTAAAAATGACTAAGAGTTAAAGTAGTTAATGAATATCTAAGTTTACAAGAGTTTCACTAGAGTAGGAGTGTGACTCATCGATAGCCTAGAACAGAGTATGGGTATGCTCTAGGTGAAGAGACGTAGTTCAGACGAAGTAAACTTGATATTTCCAAGCAACCAAGTGAGAATCGTCGCGATATCACATGCCCTGAAGAGGTGCACGAATGTAAGGCATGCTATGGGGACGTGACAAGAGGGATAATAGAGAAGTTATGTTGGTTTATGGGAGCTTGAGGTTTATGGGGAATGTGGTATAACTACATTAATCATTAAACCTTTGTTGATATATCATCGTCTTAAAGTTAGGTTGATGTTGGTAGGGTGAAGAACTAAGTTTAGTGGCATACACAAAACTTGGAAACCATACCAAATTATATGGATAAATATTATTTTTTAAATCACCATGAGTTTTAGGGAAAATTTTGAGGATCCATTCTCATTTATAAGCGTAGAAACATTGGTGAATTTTATTAAATGCTAATTACAAATGTCTGGTCGTATTTTTGGCTATTGTTAAGTAAAATAATTTTATCACATATGAATTTGAGCAAACCAATGTTGGAAAAAAATGGAAATCAGTGAATTGTTTTTGGAAAAAAATGAAGGAAATTAGCGAAATGACAAAATTTAGATCCTATTTTTGTTTATGATGAGCTTTAAAGAAATTTATTTTCTTAATTAAATTATTATTATTATTATTATATATATTCTGAGAAAAAAATAACAACATTGTTGAGATCATTTCCCGTTTCCAAAATTTCCTTCCCCTTTCTATTTTCCCAACTTCTTTTTTCCATTTATTTTCCCTCTTCTATACCTACCCTTGTTTCTATCTTTCATTTTTTTCCCCTTCTTCTATCCCTTTCTAGTTACCATATAGTCGTATTTCAAAAATCGGTGGGTTCATGGACCTCCATCTCCATCCAATTTCCTATGTCATAAGTTCGACTGACTACCTTGCTACATTATACTTAGCCATTTTTTTCCAACTTCGCAGGTTCGCGGGTTCGATCCTTCATTCGCCAAGTTCCTAGATATCCACTTTGAAACTAAAGTTTTGTGTTCTACATTATAACCATTATATTTTCCGTGGGTCCTGAGCTCCTGAATTATTTTATTTTTCCTACATGCAAGTCCGATCAACCGCATTTATACATTTAACTTATTTTTGATCATCCATAACTGCGGGTTTGTGGGTTCTTGGGTTCGCGGGTTCATGAAAAGCTTCATATTCAAAATTTCTCTCGCCCGTCCTTGAATTCTCATTCTTTCCCCAATATGCATTAAATGTTTTTTAATGCTAACAACTAATTGTACGAGCTCCAAAAGGATTGTCATTAATGGTGAAAGACTCATGGAGATAGATCTGGCAGGAAACACTAACGAGGTACAAGAACCTAAGTTAATTCTCAATTCTATGTTTCTAACAAAGCAAAAATTTGATGAACAAGTTGAGATATTTAAAGGGCTATCAGCTGAAAAATGTTATGGCATACTCTAATATAATGAAGAAGAAATAGACAATTGGCTAGTTGATTATTCCGTGAAAAATCAAGATATTAAGGAGGCAATACATGGAATTTATCATGACTTAAGAGACTTGGAAGGTGAATTATTTAACATTAAAATTAGGCATGAAATAAATATTGCACCAATGAAAAACTACATTGAAGATTGGTTTAAAAAGGCAATTGACAAATTAACCAAAGAAGGGAAAGAAGCAGTTGAGACAGTTCCTATAACTGTCAATGAAGACAATAAAAGGACAGAAGCAAGAAAGTGAATGAAAGAGAGACCATCATAGTAAGTTCATGCTTATCATATCTTTCTTTATTTATCAGTTTTTCATCCATTTAATCCATTTTTTTTACTAAAAAGGTTTAACCGAAATCTGATAACTTCTCCCTATCTTCTTTCTAGGTCTTGCTACTCTGTCATCACCCACCATCTTCTTTCTAGAGATTAATTCTTGTTCATGTTTTCTTTATTCTCCGTGGGATCCCCAATCCCAGTCCTAAGGACAAACACATTTAAATTTCAAGGCTTTGTAACAAACTCTGTATTTTCAGAAATCCCAAGAGAACTATTTTGGGGTCAGTTTTGATTGTAGTTTATAACTCTAAGTTTTGAGTATAAAATATTTTAGATTGATCTATCATTATCTTTATTTGAGCTCCCCATTAGTTTACTCTATTAAAGTTATCTTATGCATGCAAACCATCTTCTTTTATTTTATATGATTAGAAATATTTAGTTTAACTATGATGGATGTGAGGAAATTTTGTCTATATTTTTCAAGTATATGATGTGTGAGGTGCCTGATCATCTCTCAGGAACTCTCTTTAAGAAAAAAACCCTTTTTTTTTTTATCTTTCTACAATATTTATATTTCTTTGAATATCTTAGTAGACTTCGTCAAGGTCCTATATTATTTTAAAAAATCTAGAATTCCAAGAAAATATTGAAACATAGGGGAATTTATATACCCATAAGGTTCTCGTTTTGGTCCTAACGGATTCAAGCGTCAACATTTTTGGAAACCATACTAGGGAATGAATTGAAATTTGAAACTTCGTTTAGCATCCTTTGAAATATACATGACTTTTCCCCAGGCTGATCAACCCCATCTCGAAATTGGATTAAATAATCAACAAATAATCTTACATCAGCTATACAATCTAGTAATAAAAACAATCGATACTAGAGAATAGTTGGAAAGATCTTGGAAGACATTGGTCCAAGAAGAAAAAAGAGAAATCCTTCGTAGATAGAGGAGAGACAAGTGACAAGACCGCAAAAATGAACGACTAGCTAGAGTAGCACAAGAACAAGGCCAGGATTGAAGCTGGACGAATAAAAGGGACCCATTACCAGAAGTAAAAGCAAGAAACTCTATATTCCAAAAAGTGGAAAACATATTCCTGAAATATCTCTAGACATGGCGGGAAGAAATGAAGAACCATGAGAAGATACGCGAAGAGAACCTCATGAAGAAATACAAGGAAGTGGAGGAGGTGGTGCGAGAAATCAAGAAGATCTAATATTTGGAAATCGAAGAAGAGTAAGGGATTCCCCCTTAATTCTTCGAGGTGAGAAACATGACCTCCCTCTTCTCCCTAAGGGTACCTTGAAAGAATTTTCGGGAGATCGAACAATTGATGCCAAAATACATCTTAACTTATTTCTTGATGTTTGTGATTTTCATCACGTTGAATATGATGATATAATGGTAAGGTTATTTCTTTAGACCTTATCAGGATGAGCCTATGAATGGTATACAACATTACCTAGTAGGAAAATTGGCTCAGTTAATGACGTTGAAGCCATGTTCCTGACTGTTTTTTCTCCTTCAGTTGCATATCATACCCTTCTCACCAATTTTATCCAGATTGGTTTGAGGAAGAATGAGAGAATACAAGATTTTAATCTCAGGTTCAATAAAAACTAGAGCAAGATTCCAGAAGATAAAATACCTAATGACCAAGTGATACTTGGTTGTTATAAGAATGTGATGCCCCCAAATGTAAAATATGCTATCATAACATCCTAAATGGACACCTTGGAGGAAGTAATGATTAAGTCCGTTGAGATGGAAGAAATTATGATTGAGACGAGTGTTGACCCTGATATTATCTTGGGAAAAGTACAGAAGAAACTGGGAGGCCTAAATATTGATGATCAAGGAGCCTCTAGCTCAAGAAGGAATGAAGAACATAAGTCATGGCCCATCCAAAATAAAAAAATTAGAGGAGGATTTTTTAAGGGAACCATACCATATGTGAAGGTAGACCGTGTTGTAGCACAAGAAACCAAGAAAATAATTGAAATTGCACAAATGAATAGAACCATTAGGAAAATTCAAAATGAGATAACCAAATTAAGAAGGGGAGATAATTATGTAGCAATCCATGAATTTCAGTCCAAGAAAAAATAAGGAACCCTTCTTAAGAAAATAGAGTGATTTTTGAAAACACTGATAATCCATAAAGACATAGGGTTCCCAGGCAACCAACTACAAATGCAGTCATTCTTGATGATGTATATGATGAGAAAATGGTTGAGCAAGGGAACGATTATTTACTTGATGAAATTTTTGAAACTATACAAATGGGCAGATGCGAGACATCCATGTATATATTTGAAGAAGGCAACAATGACCCTGACTCGCAAGAGAATGTTTCCCAGACACGAGCATTTGCAAATAAATCCAAGAATAAAAATTATTCTAAAAATGAAAACGATAAAGATAAACAAAAGGTGAATGAGAAAAAGGAAAATGAAAATGTGACAGATAGTGCTGGAAGAAAGAAGAAACATCAGATGTCAAACCCTACCCAGATGAAATACAATGTTGTATAGGACTTGAGTAATCTAAGGATAACTCTCCCTTTCATAGAAGTAGTAAAGATCCCTTAACAAAGGGAAAATATTTTGAGGTTGTTGGATGATCTGTCTAAAAAAATGGATGTTGTTGTTACAAGTCCGAAACAAAGCCATAACACATTGAATGTCAAGTTGAGAGGTAAAATCCCACCTTTATATATTTCAATTGAAAATCATGATGTTTCCCTTCATAATTTCTTAGTTGATACTGGCGCGACCAATAATATTATGCCAATGTAGGTCATGGAAGCATTTGGCATGAACTGCACTAAATATTATGAGACCAATGAAAGTATATATGCAATTGATTCCAGACAAGTGTCAACTTATGGAGAAATCAAATATTTTTGTGCTTGGATCACGACAACTCCCCATATTATTACAGTTTTCAATATTATTGTAGTATACCTTCCTCCTGCATATGGAGTTGTTTTAAGAAGAGATTGGGCATCTATGATTGGAGGATACATAATGAATGATGGAAGTTGCATGATGCTTCCAGATAAAGGAGGAGTGATGATTAAGGTCCCTTGTGAACCCATGAGACCTTTCTCTTTCAAAAATAAGGATAATGAATTAATGGAAGATTATATAGATGCAGGGATCGAAAACTATGTTATCCTAAACATGAAGTATATTGAAGACCTAGAGAAAATTCAAGATATGGAGAATCAAGAGAATAAATTTGAAGTTTATTGGAGGATGTCATTTGATGGAGCTTTCTCAAGTTCCAGGAGTGGAGTTGGAATTGTCCTTGTTAACCCAGGAAATATTATGCACCCACATGCTATCAGACTTGAATTTGCATGTACCAATAATGAGGTAGAATACAAAGCTTTGATTCAGGGAATGATCCTTGCACAAGAAATGAAGATAAAACATATAATTGTGATTGGTGACTCCGATTTGGTGATAAATCAAGTTACCCATAGGTATAAAATTAAAAAATAAAGACTCAAGTTATATTTCAAAAGAGTTAACGAATTTATGGAAGATTTCAACTCTTTCAACATTTCTTTCATCCCAAGGGACAAGAATCAAAAAGAAGATTCATTAGCTTTGGTGGCCTCATTGTCAAAATAGAATGATTCTCAGAGAAAAACATATTTTCAAGTAAAAAGAGTATTCTGACCTTATGTACCTGATAACCAGGAATATTTACAAGTATTTGATAATGTTGAAGAATTGGAAAAACATTTGTTGAATTATGATGATGATGAAGACAATCACATAAATGTTGTCCCGAGGGATTGTATTCAATCTGAGTCTCTTTTTACAAGAGAAAATCACACTAAAAATATCTTGAAAGAAACTTCACTTCGAAAGGTATAAGAAACAAGAAAAAATAATATTGGAACTGACAGTTCCCAAAAGTACGTCAACTTGGGAGTTGATTGCACAATTGAAGAAGTTGATCACTATGTTGCATTATTTAAATAATATCTTGATGTGTTCACATGGAGTTAAGATGATTTGAAATCTTATGATAAAACAATATTTCAACATATTATTTCCTTGAGAGAAGGGGCAAAGCCGGTCAAGAAGAAGATAAGGATGATGAACCCCAAATTAAAACCACTGGTAAAGATTGGATTGGATAAATTAAAGAAGGTTGGAATAATATACCCCATTAGACATTCTGATTGGATTTCAAATCCTATGATAGTAAGAAAGAAGCCTCGAGAGATTTCCATGGATCTTAACAAAGCAAGTGTAAAGGATAATTATCCTTTACCTAACATGGAGTTTCTTCTCTAACAAGTCATGGGATCATCCTACATGTCCATGTTAGATGGTTTTTCTGGGTATAATCAAGTCTTGGTTGCTGAAGAAGACAGAGAAAAGAAAACTTTCATAACACCTTGGGAGACATATGCATATGCTAGGATTCCCTTTTGTTTAAAAAATGCAGGAGCTACATTTCAGAGGGCTATGGATCATGATTTTGAGGGGTTGATAGGAAAATTCATGGTGGATTATCAAGATGACTTAACAGTACACTAAAAAACAACGAGTGATCACATTCATTTGAGGAAAGTTTTTGATAGGTGTAGAATATATGGTGTTTCCTTAAACCCAAAGAAATGTTGATTTGATGTAACTCAAGGAAAATTGTCGGGTCATATTGTGTGCAAGGAATCTATATATATCCAGAAAGAGTTAAATATATAAATGAACTTAACCCTCCATCATCTAAGAAGGGATTTCAATCATTTTTTGGCAAGATCAACTTTGTATGAATATTTGTCCCTGACTATGCAAGTATTGTGAAGCCGGTCAATTTATTGTTGAAAAAGGATCAAAGGTTTGAATGGACCACAGATACATAAGAAGCCTTTAATAATATCAAAAAGGAAATCACTACAGATCCAATCCTCATTAGCCAATATTTTCAAAGAGACTTCATCATGTATTTGTTCGCTACAGAAACGGTTGTTGCATCTATTCTTACTTAGAGGAATACCAAGGGTGACGAGTTGTCGATTAGCTTCATGAGCAAGACCCTTCATGATTATGAATTGAGATATTTAAAATTGGAGAAACAAGCCCTATCTCTTGTGAAGGCAGTGGTGCACTTTCATACTTACATATTAAATTCTCATGTCATTGCTTATGTTCCATCCTCTCTTGTGAAGATGCTTTTAAATCAACAATTGAGAGAAGGAAAATGGGCAAACTGGATAATAAAGATTCAAGAATATGACATTGAAATTAAACCTTTAAAGGAAGTAAAAGGACAATGTTTATGTAAGCTCATTGCAAATAGTTATTCTTTGTATGGAATGATTTCAATATCAGTAGGAAAACCTATGGCAGATTCAAAATGGTATACATATATTATATTCTACTTGAGGTATGGACAATTTCTAGTCACCATGAACCCTAAAGAGCAAAGAACATTGAAGATGAATTCGAGTCAATATGTGTTGATTGTTGATATATTGTTCAGGAGAAACTATGATGGTATATTATTGAGATGTGTTGATGAAAGGAAAGATAAATAATTGATGAAAGAATTCCATGAAGGAGTATGTGGTATACATTTTTCACCTATTGCCACCACCCATAAGATAATAAGAGTTGGGTTTTATTGGCCATCAATTTTTAAATACTCGTATGCTACCATAAGGAAGTGTATATCTTGTCAACAATTTTCAGGGAAAATGAAAATATCTGCAATTCCATTACACCCTATATTTGTAGAACAACCATTTTCCCAATGGGGACTCTATGTCATTGGACCAATAAATCCAAAGTAAAGCAAAGGAATTATATATATTATCATTGCTACATATTATTTTACAAACTGGCCAGAAGTAGTGGCATTAAAAAGGGATGATTCTGAAGAGTTGAATAAGTTTCTTAAAGATAATATTTTGTCAAGATTTGGTGTCCCTGAAAAATTCATCACTGATAATGGCTCGATTTTCATTGGCTCAGAATTTACAGAATTTTGTGGAGAATATGGAATTGTTATAGGGAAGTCATCAAACTATTATCCACAAGGAAATAGTCTTGCAGAATCCACCAATAAGACACTTATTCAGATATTGAAGAAAACTATTGAAAAGAACCAAAGGAATTGGCATTTAAAGTTGACTGATGTATTGTGGGAGAGCATAATGACTCTAAAAGACAGGATTGGGATGTCTTCGTATGCATTGGTTTATGGGAGAGAAGAAAAAATTCCAATCATCCTTCAGCTGAATTCCTTGACTTTTGTAGTCAATACAGAGGATGCATAAGATTTTTCACCTATGCAAAATAGGGTCAATTAGTTATTGAAATTGGAGGAAGAACGAATTAAAGTCATGAATAGAACTTCTCAGAGACAACAAAGTATCAAAAGATATTTTGACCAAAATACAACTGTAAATAATTTTTAGAAGGGTGAACTGGTGTTACTCTGGAACAAAGCGAAGGAGAAACCATCAATGCACACAAAATTCAAAGGACTCTAGATTGGACCATACATCATTGAAAAAATCATGGGTTTTAATTCTTATATGCTCAAAGATATGAAGGGTAAAATGTTAATGCTTCATGTTAATGGGTAAAATTTGAAAGGTTTCTTCACCTGAATTTTTCTCATTTCCTTGTACATAATTTTTTCTTTTACTTAGTTTATAAATTCTTACCTTTGACTTCATAGCCCAATGGATGGAAGCACAGGGGGTTATCATCCCACAGTTGGAGCCAATTGTAGAGATCATTTCCCGTTTCCAAAATTTTATTCCCCATTCTATTTTCCCAACATATTGTTTTCCATTTATTTTCCCTCTTCTATACCTACCCTTGTTTCCCTCTTTCCTTTTTTTCCCTTCTTCTATCCCTTTCGAGTTACCATACTTAGTCTTATTTAAAAAATTGACAGGTTTGCGGATAGGTAGGTTGGTGGACTTTCATCTCCATCCAATTTCCTATGTCATAAATTCGATCAACCGCCTTGCTACATTATACTTAGCCATTTTTTTCCAACTTCATGGGTTTGAGCCTTCATTCTCCAAGTTCCATGATCTCCACTTTGTAACTAAAGTTCTTTGTTCTACATTATGACCATCATATTTTTTGTGGGTCTCGAGCCCCTAAAATATTTTATTTCTCTTGCATGCAACTTCGACTGCCTGCCTTTATACGCTTGACTTATTTTTCATCATCCATAACCTCGGGTTCATGGGTTCCTGAGTTGGCAGGTTCATGAAAATCTTCATATTCAAAATTGCTCTCGTCCATCCCCGCCATTCTTGTTCTTTTCCCAATAAGCATTAAATATTGTTTAATGCTAACAACTGATTGTGCAGGCTTCGAAAGGATTGTCATTAATGGAAAAAGACTCATGGAGGTAGATCTGGTAGGAAGCACTGATGAGGTACAAGACCCTAAGTTTTAATTCTCGGTTCAATGTTTCTAACAAATCAACAATTTGACGAACAAGTTGAGATATTTAAGGGGTTATCAACTGAATTTTTTTATGGCATACTCGAATATAATGAAGAAGAAATAGCCAATTGGCTACTTGATTATTCTGTGAAAAAACAAGATATTGAGGAGGCAATACATGGCATTTCTCATGACTTAAGTGATGCAACCCCCCTCCCCTCCTGGGGGTTCCACGTCCTCCCGGTCTAGGATATTTCTAAATACTGAGTCAGACTGACTCTTTGGGCTCCTGCTGGAACTCCAAATGTCTTTACACATGCTCCCTATCTCCGTAGGCACAAGTTCTATGGAACCCGTAAGCCCTTTCCTTAGCGCTCTTGGCTAATTTTACTTTGTGAATGCTAGCCCCTTTGCTAAGATTCTTCCCTTCATGTGACCATGAACTACAACCATGGACCAGTTCCCTTCGTGACTCCACACTTCATAACTTTCGCGAGTTTCTTGCTCCCTTTTTCCCGATATCAGAATCGGCGAATTCCAATACAACAAGCGCTAGCTCCTCTTACTAGCCCCTCTCAAATGTGACCTTGGGCTATGACCCAGGGCTCAAATCCTAAGCGATATAGACTCTGAGATTTGTCTATTTCAACTACAACCGTCACCAAATCTCCCGAACCTGGAACTGCAAATATATCTCACACAGGGATCGACGGTCCCCGCTGCTTCCTTAAATCAACGGTCCTCAACTATTTCGGCTCCAACGTTTTAGAAATTCTGGAACAATTCTATACATAACCTATAGAGTGTTGATCCTATGGGCTAGCAGATCTTCTGCCAAGTGTCCTCTTCCACAGACGGCCCCAATTGTCTTGTGATTTTAGACTTCGCGAGTTTCTGCTTCTCCTATCTCCGATTTTCCCGAATTGTGAATCAGTGAAATAATGATCTCTCGCCACGTGTCCTCTCTCGATGGATGGATAGGATTTCTTCGGCTCCTGAATCTTCGGGTATTCTCCTCCTGCCTTTTTTTCGAAGGGGTCTTCCTCTGAAATCTATGGATTTCTTCCATGTGTCCTCCTCGATGATGAACGACCCCAACTGCCTTCGGGACTTGGGGACTTTGCAAATCTACTCTCTTGTTCACTTTGAAAAGATTAAGGTGTGTGCACCTTACCTGGATCCAATGGTGGTTGGTCCTTCACGCTCTGATCCGATGGCTAGGATATGTTCCTCCTCCTGCGCACTCTTTTGTATGTATGGACGTGAGATTCGACAACCATATCTCTTTCTCCGCAGTTGATCTGATGGCATTTGTCGCTCCTCCTCCTAAGATTTCACTCTCTTCCCTGACTTGAAAGATTTCAGATTTTTCAAAGGCTTCGCCTTTGAAATATCTATTGTGAGCCCTGATGTATTGGGTCTCGACGGTGTTTTCCATCCTGAGCTTTTGTCAATGGAATTTGACCTCGCCCTGGCACACACTTGCACTGTGCGTGCAAACTTGCACTGTTTCTCCTTGAGCTTCGGGACTTGGAATAAGTCTGACTCTAGTGCACTCTTTTCACTATCTCTTCCAAGCTTCTCGAACTTGCTTAGTCTCCCAAGGGATTCTACTCTTCTGCATCTTTCAAAATATTTTCCGGTGCCCTCCTGGCACATTTTGTGCTTGTCCAACTGATCTTACGAACTTGAAACAAGTTCTCTCCTCCACACACTCCTTATGCTTGACCGAACTTCAACTGGTTGTCTTTCAACACTTCATCTGAGTGTTGGCCTGGTGCACTCCTTGTACAGGTCTTCCTCCAGAGTGTTCAACAACTCTGTTTTACCTTGAGCTTCAATTGCTCAGACCTCAAAGGTCTCTATCCCTTTTTCTCCTTGAAGGGATATAAGTGACCTCTTGGCAACTTCTACTCAAGAACTCCTTGTTGAGATTTCCAAATTATTTAGTAACTCTGTGAGTATCTTCTCATTGACACTCCTCTCCTGAGAACTCGAAATATAATTATCCTATGCACACCTTGCACCCGCTCGATGCCCTCCTAGCAGAGCTCTATAGAATCTTCAATAATTATGTTCTCTCCTCAATGCCTTCTCTACGCAGTCTTTCCTCCAAGGTATTCAATAACCTTAAGGCTCCTCCTGAGTCTATGAATTCTTCTGGTGTGCCTTCCTGGCACATTCTTCCCTAAAATCGATTCAAGATTCAGATATGCACTCTTTGCGTTGGCTACAGAGTTTACAATACTCTGTTGTGCACTCCTTGCACAACCTAAAGAACCCAGAAACAATTCCAGTAAACTCACATATAGAGAATTCCTATCTATCCCTGCAGATGGAATTTATCTCATGCATCTACAACATACATTTATAAACACACACATGTGACATTCATTCATAAACATATAAACACACATAATCATATGCAGAAAAAACTGCTTTGTATGACTCTCAGAATGTCTGTACAATGGTTACAAAGATTGTACTACAATAGAGTCTCAGTTCTCTCCTCTATTTCTCTTCTTAATTCCTATCCGTCCTAATGAAATTTGATACCAATATCTTTTTACAAAAGAGGGGCTTCTCGAGCTCTCCCTCCAGCTACCTACTCTCATTAATTACATTGAGTTTCATTCAATGACCATCTATTCCAAATCGGATCTAGATCTCATCATCATGTCATCCATTAAAGGTGACATTATCTCCTACCTACACAAAGGCATCGACTTGGCTCTTCCAACCTTACAAAATTTAATTGCATTTAATACAAATTGAAATTTAAAAATAAGGGTAAAATGAGAGGGATGGCGCCTCTCCCCTCCTTTAATGTGATTTGATGTGATGGAATGCTGGAATGTTGCTGGGGTGGAGCGATGCTCCTACATCATACTCCACTTCTTTGAAAAATTCATGAGATCTTGCTCATGAGTTCCCCTGCTCCAATGTTGAAATCCTTCTGCATCCCAAAATCTTCTTTGGAGATGTCCTCTTGCTCCCCTGCTTTGTTGTTGTTGCTGTCGCTTCTTCCCTGTTGTTATGGCAGACTCTCCTCTGCTCAACTTCTCCTTGTTGGCAGTCTCCTATGATGACTTCAACATCAGATCCCTTATCTCCTCAATCAACTCGTCCATCTCCTTCGTTGGTTGGCTTTTGTTTTGCAGCCTGCTCTGTTGCACTTCCTCCTTGTCAATGGGTAGATCATCTCGATCCCCCCTATTGTTTTCTCCATCTCCTGTGGCCTTAACTTGCCACCTTGCTACAAACTCTAGTTTTGCAATATCATCATTGATATGCTCATTAGCTTCCTCCTCTGACATATTTTCTTCTACTAGTTCTCCTTACGTTGGTTCAACTCCAACTTCCTCCATCTGCTTCCCAGGCTCGTATGCTCCTCCATCTATCTCCAACCTGATAGGTTGGATGTGTTGGCTTTGCACTATTACCCTTATCTCTAGGGCTTCCAATTCTTCATACAGATCAGCAAATCCATGCTATCTACTTCCTCTTTTGTTGCAGGATCCAATGCTACAGTTATCTCCTGTTTAGCTTCTTGGCTGAAAATTTTGAGTGATTCTATTGAATGATCTTCTCCTTCTGCTAGGGAAAACATCAGTGTCTTCTCCCTCTCCTCTTTGAAAGTCGTTGTTGGTTTTCCTTCTATTGTTGTACCTGCAACACATGATCTGGCCTCAACTGGGCTGATTAGTAGGAATATATCAATTCCTCCAATGATAAGAATACTCCTATGATCCTCCTCCGCTGTGATGGAAGTATTTAACTTCTCCTCATCTTCATTCACATGGTCTGCAAACCCACATGAATCTTCACCTATCAACACTCTTTGCTAATATGAACTCTCAACTGAGTTCATCTCTTCTCCCTTGCCCACATGGCAATATGGGATCTCCACACACAGAGAATTTCACTATGTCTCCTTCTTCTCTTCCACATGAAATCTATAGACGAAATCATGCTCTGATACCACTTGATGGTATCAGAGTATCTCCTTGCACTGTCTCTCCTTTGTCTGTTGTTTGAAAAAAAAATACATCTCTGATACCACTTGATGGTATCAGATAGAACCTTTTCCTAGGCTCAGATACCACTTGATGTAGCCCCCCTCCCCTCTTAGGGGTATTGCGACCTCCTAGTCTAGGATCTTTCTAAATACTGAGTCGGGCCGACTCTTTGGGCTCCTTCTCGAACTCCAAATGTCTTTACACAAGCCCCCTATCTCCTTAGGCGCAGATTCTATGGAACCCATCGGCCCTCTCCTTAACACTCTTGGATAATTTTACTTTATGGGCGCTAGCCCCTCTGCTAAGATTCTTCCCTTCACGTGACCATGGACTATAACCGTGGGCCAGCTCCCTTTGTGACTCCATGCTTCAGAAATTTCACGAGCTTCTTGCTCCCTTTTTCCCGATCTCCGAATTGGTGAATTCCAATACAATGGGCTCTAGCTCCTCTTACTAGCACCTCTCAAATGTGACCTCGGGCTATGACCCAGGGCTCAAATCCTAAGCACTCCAGACTCTGGGATTCGACTATTTCAACTAATATCGTAGCCAAATATCCTGAACCCAGAACCATGAATATATCTCACGTGAGGATCCACGGTCCCCGTTGCTTCCTTAAATCAATGGTCCTCCACTATTTCGGCTCTGGTGTTTCATAAATTCTGGAACACTTCTATACAAAACCTCCAGAGTGTTGAGTCTTTGGGCTAGCATATCTTCTACCAAGTGTCCTCTTCCACGAATGGCCCCGATTGTCTTGCGATTTTGGACTTCACGAGTTTCTGCTTCTCCTATATTTGATTTTCCTGAATTACGAATCGGCGAAATGTTGATCTCTCGCCACGTGTCCTCTCTCGATGGACACTAGGATTGCTTCGGCTCCTAACTCTTTGGGTATTATCCTCCTTCCTTTTCCCCGGAGGGGTCTTCCTTCAAAGTCTATGGATCTCTTCCATTTGTCCTCTTCGATGATGGATGACCCCAACTACCTTTGGGAATTTGGGACTTCGTAAGTCTTCTCTCCTGTGCACTTTGAAAAGATCAAGATGCATGCACCTTACCTGGATCCAACGGAAGTTGGTTCTTCATGCTCAGATCTGATGGCTAGGATATGTTCCTCCTCTTATGAGCTCTTCTGGATGTCTAGATGTGAGATTTGACTACCAGATCTCTTTCTCTGTAGCTGATCTGATGGCAACTATCACTCCTCCTCCTGATCTTTCACTCTCTTCCCTGACTTGAAAAGTTTTAGATGTTTCAAAGGCTTCACCTTTGAACAACCTCCTGTGAGCCTTGATGTATTGGGTTTTGACAGTGTTTTCCCTCCTTAGCTTTTGTCAATGGAATTTGACCTCGCCCTAGCACACACTTGCGCTCTGCGTGAAAACCTGCACTGTTTCTCCCTGAGCTTTGGGACTTGGAATAAGTTGGAATCTGTTGCACTCTTTGCACTATCTCTTTTGGGATTCTTGAACTTTCTCAGTCTCCCAAGGGATTTTACCCTTATGTGTCTTTCAAAATAATTTCGGGTGCCCTCCTGGCACGTTCTGTGCTTGTCCTCCTGATCTTACAAACTTGAAACAAGTTCTCTCCTCCAAACAATCATTGCGATTGATCGATCTTCAACTCACTATATTTCAACACTTCGTCTGAGTGTTGGCTTGGTGCACTCCTTGCACATGTCTTCCTCTAGAGTGTTCAGCAACTCTATTTCACCTTGAGCTTCAACTTTTTGGACCTCAAAGGTCTCTATTCCTTTTGCTCCTCAAAGGGATATAAGTGACCTC
The DNA here is from genome assembly GCA_010110895.2 of Picea sitchensis. Lineage (NCBI taxonomy): Eukaryota > Viridiplantae > Streptophyta > Pinopsida > Pinales > Pinaceae > Picea > Picea sitchensis. The sequence goes on along the minus strand of SNQJ01S0034393.1, from coordinate 53,542 downwards.
TTGAAAACTTCTACTCAAACACTCCTTGTTGAGATTTCCAGAGTATTTTGTAACTTTGGGAGTATCTTCTCCTTGACACTCCTCTCCTGAGAACTTGAAATAGAATTATCCTGTGCACACCTTGCACCCGCTCGATGCCCTCCTAGCAGAGCTCTACAGAATCTTCAGTAATTTTGTTCTCTCCTTCGTGCCTTCTCTACGCAGTCTTTCCTCCAAGGTATTCAGTAACCTTGAGGCTCCTCTCGAGTCTTTGAATTCTTCTGGTGTTCCCTCCTGGCACGTTCTTCCCTGAAATCGATTTGAGATTCAGATACGCACTCCTTGCGCTGGCTACAGAGTTTCCAATACTCTATTGTACGCTCCTTGCATAGCGTAAAGAACCCAGAAACAATTCCAACAAACTCATAGATAGAGAATTCCTATCTATCCCTGTAGATGGAATTTATCTCATGCATATACAACATACATTTATAAACACACACATGTGACATTCATTCATAAACATATAAACACGCAGAATCATATGCAGGAAAAACTGCTTTGTATTACTCTCAGAATGTTTGTACAATGGTTACAAATACTGGACTGCAACAGAGTCTCAGTTCTCTCCTCTCTTTCTCTTCTCACTTCCTATTCGTCCTAATGAAATTTTATACCAAGATCTTTTTACAAAAGAGGTTCTTCTCGAGCTCTCCCTCCAACTACCTACTCTCATTAATTACATTGAATTTCATTCAATGGCCATCTAATCCAAATCAGATCTTGATCTCATCAACCTGTTAGCCATTAAAGGCGACATTATCTCCTACCTGCACAAAGGCATCAACTTGGCTCTTCCAGCCTTACAACATTTAATTTCATTTAATACAAATTGAAATTCAAAAATGAGGGAAAAATGAGAGGGTTGGTGCCTCTCCCCTCCTTGAATGCACTTTGATGTGCTGGAATGTTGGCGCGCTGCTTGGGTGGAGCGATGCTCCTGCATCATTAAGAGACTTGGAAGGTGAATTATTCAACATTAAAATTAGGCATGAAATAAACATTGCACCAATGAAAAACTACATTGAAGATTGGTTTAAAAAGGTAATGGACAAATTAACCAAAGAAGGGCAGGAAGCAGTTGAGATAGTTCCTATAACTGTCAATGAAGACAATAAAAGGAAAACAACAAGCAAGTGAACAAAAGAGAGACCATCATAGTAGGTTCATGTTGATCATATCTTGCTTTCTTTATTAGTTTTTCATCCAGTTACTCCGCTTCTTTGAATAGAAAGATTTAACCGAAATATGATAACTTCTCCCTGTCTTCTTTCTAGGTCTTGCTACTTTGTCATCGTCCACCATCTTCTTTCTACAACTTACTTCTTGTCCATATTTTATTTATGTTCTATGGGAGCCCCAATCCCAGTCCTAAGGACAAACACATTTAAATTTCAAGGCTTTGTAATAGACTCTATATTTTTCAGAAATCCCAAGAGAACTATTTCAGAATCAGTTTTGACTCTATTTTATAACTCTGAGTTTTGAGTATAAAATATTTGATATTGATCTATCATTATCTTTATTTGAGCTCACCATGTGTTTACTCTATTAAAGTTATCTTATGCATGCAGACCATCTTCTTTTATATTATATGATTATAAATATTTAGTTTAATTATGATGGATGTGAGAAATTTCATCTATCTTTTTCAAGTATATGATGTGTGAGGTTCCTGGTCATCTCTCAAGAACCATATTTAAGAACAAAACCCTTTTTTTTTATTATCTTTATGCAATCTTTAGATTTCTTTCAATATCACAGCAGACTTCCTCAAGGTCCTATATTATTTTAAAAAATCTTGAATTCCAAGAAAATATTGAAACAAAGAGGAGTACCACCTCTATAAAAACGTAGGGGGATTTGTATCCCTGTGAGGTTGTCGTTTTGATCTGGACAGATTCAAGCATCAACAAACATCTATTCCTGATAAATAAAGCTACAATCCAAAGGTGCAAAACACACATACAAAAATAACAAGTTTCAAGATCTGGGTCTATCCCATTTGTCCCTTAAGAATCAAATACCATCAGGCTTTTAGCCTAGAGTTCACAAAAAAACAAAAGGCATGCAAAATTAGGATCTTCTACATATCATAAAAATTCCTTTCCCAATTTGAAATCATATTCTCATTTGCAAATTCCTCCACCACCATCAAAGTTTCCTCCAAAGATAAAGCATATTTGGAGAGCACGTCAGTTATAACATTGAGTTGTCTAAATATATGCATCTATTGAATCTAGCTAAAATGGGACGAAATTATTTTCAAACATTGTTCCAGTTGCAACAAGTCCAGATGGACAAGTTGTAATGATCCTAACATCCAATCGATACATATCTTTGAGTTTCCAAGAACGTGAAAAGATTGCACATTTTTATCCCTAACATATTTTAAGATTGCAAAAAGGGCTTTGAATTTTGCAACATTATTGGTCCCCAATCCTAAATTTGCCTTTCCACAAAGGTAATGATAGTCAAGAAAGTACAAAATGAATCATATCCTACAAATGTTGTTCAGGCCTTGACATGACTCGTCGAAATATCCCCAAGGCCACTACTTTTTTAATTCAATCGCATTTATCATCCTTCCTTTCTTCAATGTAAAAGAAACATTATAATTATGTAACAAAGCGATATATTGCTGATGAATTTTGAAAGTAGGAGTGGCTTTTATTTCAAAAATACCATATTTCCTCGCCAACTAGATGGCCCAAGAAACCAGTATAGGTAATGCATGCCATGCCTTCCATGTGCTAGTTTCAAAAAACTCTTTAAAACAATCTTCCAACCCGGCCGTTGACCACATGGATGTCACCCCTAGCTGAAAACAAACCTCATTCCAAACTTGTTGAATAAACATGTAGTCTGGGAAGAGATGATTGTTAGTCTCTGCCACTTGTTTACACAAGAAGAAAATACTCGGACCATGTTCACCTTGGATCTATATTCGATCCCAGGATACCCTTTGAATCCATGAAGAGATGATTGTTAGTCTTTGCTACTTGTTTGCACAAGAAGCCAATACCCAACCCATTTTTACCTCATATCTGTAATCGATCCCAAGATACCCTTTGAAGGCATTTTTACTATGAACACTTAACTCAAATTGGAGCATAGGTTATATGGTTGGAAATATTATTCTGATACCTTTCCAATGGTATATATAATTCCCTCTAACTCCTTAGGAATGAGGAGATATGAATTTTTTTGTTAGACAACCCGGCCATAAAGTATGGGTCAACCTAACCAATATTTATAGGTTGGCCTTAAAAGTGAGAACATAAACACTATAAATACAGGACATATGTGTGCATTTGAAGAGAATCTAAGTAAGAATATCAATTCTTAGGTGTGCAGAAGATATTTAAGGTGTGAAAGAGACGTTGGAGAGTTTTCTTGGAGTATTAAGGGTGCACTATGAAGGACTAAGGTCTATGATGTTGCAAAGTGAGATTTTTTGAAATTGTGATGTTGCAATCTAGGATTATATTATGGGAGTGATGCTACAAGGTTCACTAGGGAATGAAGGATAAATCTAACTAGGGTTTGAATCTATGTATGGGGTATGAAGCAAAGAGAGGCGCTGGAACATGAAATTTAAGGGTATGATGATGTTGTGAAATGCATGAAGTATGAAGCATGCAGGTGAAGTCAGAAGTACTCTGTGTATGAATATCTTATATTGGTGTTTATACAGGCCTTACTGATTTGGTGCTCAGCTGAGGATATTGGTGTCTCCAGTAGGTTGGTGCCTACACAATATCTTGTTGAGTTGGTGCTCATCTTAGAATATTGGTGTCTCCACTAGGTTGGTGCCTACAATCTTTGTAACAATAGGTTGGTTCCTATAGACATTTATAAAGATAATTTTTTGTGGTTTTTCCCCACAAGGGTTTCCAAGTTAAACTTTGTATACTGTGATTTTTTTTTTTGTTAGAAATGTGTTTGTAACCTATGGGGCCAACATTTTTAACCATTGGCTAAGAAACCACAACCCAGAGGAATCCAAGTCATCAAAATCACTCGGGGATCACACCCAACCTAGGCTGCACCAACCCTTAACATGGATGTATTTTTTGGGTGTCTCCTCCCAACTAAACTCACTATAAGGGTATTGAACTCGGGTTGCCTAGCAAACAAAACCCACACCTTAACCAATTGACATAGTGAGAATTGATGTATACCATGATTTGAGTTTACATGCATTTATTGTTTTAAATTTAATGAATATTGATGAATCCTCAATTAAAGTAAAAAGTATCTTATATTGATTCACCCCCCCTCTTAGTATAAGAAGAAATTCAACAAAGTACATGGTTCCTACAAACATTTATAGAGATGAGTTTTTGTGGTTTTCTCCCACAAGGGTTTCCAAGTTAAACTCTCTATACTGTGATTTGATTTACATGCATTTATTGTTTTAAATTTAATGAATGATTGATGAATTCTCAATTAAAGTAAAAAGTATATTATATTGGTTCACCCCCCCCCTCAGTATAATCATAAGTTCAACAAAGTATACTTGTGGGAGCTTACAAAACTCAATTATGTTGATTGGTTTGGATTTTATGCCCTTGAACCAAATTCTCAATGTGTCCCTAAGTGGCTTCAGAAAGCAAGTTGCAACTCACCATAAAACTCTAGCTATGAATCGAATTGACGAACCGTCGATTGCGTTGGAATATTTACATCGGGTTACAACTAGGGGATCCCCTCTCCTAGGACTCCATTTTTCAAAAAGTGGTTTATTCGACAATATTCAAAGCTAGGGTTTTTATTAATAAGGGACAATGCAATTTTTGCACAATGACCATGAAAGAGACAAACAAGTTAGGAATTTGATGGGTGTACATGATTTTTTTATTATATCAGCTTGACAATTATTTTTTAATAACCATGAAATGTAAAACTCATTTTTTTTATCATTCTGGTATCTTTTCTTGGCCACGAAGGCAATTTTTTCACATGTTTGAACAAATTGCTCACTTGGGAGGCTTTCCAGGCTAGTGATGTGCCTATATAGAGTAGATAATTGGTTATGAATGATAGTGTATTCCCTAAGTGTCCAATATTGACTCTTCTCTTTGAGATGGGAAATATTTTTCCTACTTTGGCAAATTCCTAGGAAGCCCATCACTCACTTGGTAGCCTTGTACATCTTCTTAACCGGTACAATAGTCTTTCAAGCATTCAAACCAAGTGATTGAGAGATATGTGAGGAAACCCATGGACTTGTTGAAGGATTGAGATATATGTGAGAAAGTAACTCCAAGATTGTTAGTTATATGCCATTTCTTGCCAAATTAGTTGCCATTCCCAAAGTGAAGAGAAAATAGCTTCCAAGCTTATATCCTTCAAGAGGGTTTCTTCAAGATTGAGTTTGTGTTTTTATAGTGAAACTTCCATCCATATTTTCTAGTATAAGTTTGTCTTTTATATTTGTAAGTGAGGAAGAAATATATATTTAAATCCATTCATACATCAAAGATTTGCAAGAGAAAGAAGAAATGGATCAAGCAAAACAAACAATGCTCAAATATGCATACTTCACTTGAGAACTTGAAATTGCTAAAGTTGTACATCGAACATTACATTTCTCATACACAAGATTATTATTTTATTTTATGTATTAACAATAGAAGGAAGTAGATAGTTAGTTTTAACAAATAGTACATTGCCAAATTGAAGCTCGTGCTTGGGTATTTCATTATTCATGTTCACAAACATGTCAAGCATTGGTTGTTTCTTGATTGTTCATTGGTTTCACCATGTATAAGGGTCACTATGAGCACAACTCACATTCCTAAAATTGAAATATTACCAAAATGACGAGGGATAATCTAAGATGGCATACAAGAAATATAAAGCTACCATTCATACTTGGGACCTCTCACTCTACATCCTTATGGTGAATCCAAATACAACTAATTGGAGGAGTAAACAAAAGTATTTAAGTTGAAGGGTGGATCCTTGTACAATGAGTATGTGATCATATGCATCACTTGTATAAAATAGAATAGAATAAGAATGTTGAAAGGAAATTAGTTAAAATGTTTAAGAAAATACATTTGAAAAGTGGTAACATCAAATGTAGTTCCCTATACATGTTGATCCACTATGTAGAAACAAAACCAATAGGGTTTTATTGTAGTGTGGAATACACATCATGTATGTAATTGGATTTCTTAAACACTACCAAGTGGCCTAGTTTTAGGATAGTTCCCACTCTAGAGTTGGTTATGGGAGAATCATTTACATAGAACTATAGAATTATTTCCAATTTGAATAATTTGGTATTGTTGTTTGGCCAAATTGATTATGAGGGATAAATTGGGGCTTCATGTGGTTTGGTCTCTTAAGTATACCATCAACAATAATATTAAGACATAAAAAGGCTTACCAAACCACCCTAATGATTGAGCATGTTTTTGTGATGGATTTAATATTTTGGATTAATCATTTTTTAAGGATTTCAAGACCTTAAATAATCAATGCTAAAGGACTCAACCTAGGATAGGTGACTTAAAGAATCCAACAAGACACCTAGATTGGGTTTCATTTAGGCCCATTTGAAGAATATAACATTTAACATATATTCAACTTAATAGGATAAAGGAAGTGTTGCAACTTGAATATCATCATCAGGTTTCACCTACATAAGTAGTGATGCATGCATTACACATAATTTAAGAGTTATTTTTGTTTCCTTTAAATCCACAAATCTTGATTTTTTTTCAAATATATCAATAATAGTGTCATGGAAACTTGACAAAAATATTTCCATTATTTAAACAAAGGTATATAATAGTACCAATAATTGAATGATTTATGGTTAACAAAATAAGCATACATAATAGGATTTCTTCACCTCTCAATAGTGACATTCAATGTTACACATACAAGATGGAGATTGCATCAAGCTACAAAATGATTTGTAACATAATTGGTTTAAAATATATGAATTAATGTCTTGTGTCTAGGTAGGGCGACGTAATGGACAATTGATTAACATGATGATATTAATTAGATGAGTTGATACTTATTGTGTTTGAATATTTATAGGGGTAAATCATCATTATAATCATCGTAATAATCATCATAATCATTCATCAACATCAAATAAACAAACACATCAATTCATAGAACACGTGCCATGAAATGTGTGTGCGTGTGTTCAAAATTGTCTTAACTATACGTTTTTTACAAAATGGAACATTATTCCCAAAATATAAAATGGTAGCAAGTGCCCAAACATGGAAGAATGACATATGGTGTCGTGGATACAAAATGGAACTCATTGATCACTCATTGACCACTGCCACCCTTGCCACTATCAAGTGCATCCTGTAAGTCGATATGTCTCCTCTGACTTGAAGCAGAAACTTGAGTATTTTTGTGTTTAGGTGTGGTTCATCATTCTAGAGATTGGACAAAGAAACAAAATTATTAAATAAGTTTTTTTCTACAATGAACTAACACACTTACAAAATGATACTTTATAATTCAAGACAATAAAAATCACCATAGATGATATTGTCAGTCAAAAGGGTGTGTCCCTCCTCTGTGACCCTAATATCTCTAATATGCCACCCTGCAAAAATTACAATAACCAAATCTTGAAATGTAATAATAAAAAAATGCCTAAAATCAATTCCATTCATGATACATAAAAATTAATCGATGAATAATTTTACCTTGAATAATTCAGGAAACGATGATAATTCACTAACAGGTGGAGCACTTGGTTGTACAAATTTCTCTAAGGAAACATCTATTGTCATCGACTATGGTATCAACATTGGATGATGGATGGTGCATGCATGAGGGAGAAGTGGTGCAACCATAGTGGATGAAACAATGTGGACTACAATGGGGGGGACTGATGGGTGGCATACGAGTGCAACCACTATGGATGGATGGGATGGAAAAGGTTGGGGGGGGGGAGGGTTGATGATAAAACTCCATGAGTTGTATGAGGGATGGAAGTAACCTAAGGGGGGAAGTGGTATCCCAAGAACCAGGGCAAGGTGGCCAAGGAATGGACTTGCTTTGTAGCTTGAGACAAATGAAGGGTGGAATGTGGTAGTTTTGAATGGTGTAATGGAGGTACTGGTGACTTGGAAAAAAATGAACCAACCTACATACACATTTATAATATTTTTATTAGTACAAAATCATAAAATTCAACCAAAATAAGATGACAAATTTCACATTTAAACAAGAATATTTAACTAGACACATGATACTTGGGTATGGAGTGATCTATCCATCCTAGTTGGGCATGGTTCACTTTTGTCTGCAACCACAACCTATAGAAACATAACAACATTATATTTTATTTCTCCTAAACAAATTGTAGAAACACAACAACTATCTTACACATGTAGCAAACCAGTAGTATATCAATGAGATTTCTCGAGAATAAGTAAAGCATTGTGGTGAATTTATCAAAGGTCACATTGAACACACTTGTACACAATATTTTACAGAAACGGTTTATTTTTGCGATAGTCCCAAACAAGATACTTATGAAAGAGTTGGTGTGCATCATTGAATCTTCCCTTGTATCCAAAAAAATATAAAATGCTAAAGAAATTAGGCAAGAATGTGTGGTAGTGCAAAGATCTTCTAAACAGCTAAAAATAAACTTGTCTAAGGATGAGAGAAAATCTCTATGGGACTTGAGAAATATTAAATGCATTAATATACTCAAGGCTAACGAGGGAACACTACTATCAAAATGGATAAAGTAGATTACCATAACAAATTGATGGAGAACCTCACATGTGGAAGTTATAGAGTAATCAATAAATACCCTAGGAACAAACTAATGTGTGTAGTGTCCACAATTATCAATTGTTCATCCCTTGATGACTCAATGAAGAAGATGTTCACTCTGAAGAATGCCATCATTCCTCAGATATATGGTGCACCCAAGATTCATAAAGATGGTGTCCCCTTAATATTGATTGTAAATGTGATATAATATCTTACTTACTCTCTGACAAAATTTCTTTCTAAGTTACTCATCCTACCCTATGGCAATACAAACTCTTTTTTAAATGACTTGTCATCCTTTGTAAAATGTATCAAAATCCAAAATGTAGAAGATCATGAAATTCTAGTAAGCTTTAACACTATGTCACTCTACACTAAGGTCTTAGTGGACCATGCCATTAATGTCATAGAAGATATCACAGACATTGAAACTACTAAATTGGTGAATATATTCCTTAAGTCAACATATTTCAGCTACAAAGAAAAGATCTATGAGAAAATTCATGGTGTATAAATAAGCTCCCCACTATCATCAATAGTAGCAAACATCTACATGGAGCAATTTGAAGTGAGGGATTTAAACTCCTTTCCACTCAACCTAAGAGTATGGAAATGATACATGGATGATATCTTCACCAAACAGGGACATTATAGAGAGAATCTTGAAGGATTCTTCGAGCACATCAATAGTTTCTCATAACACTTCAAATTCACCATTGAGATAGAAAGGGACAACCAACTTTAATTTTTGGATGTAATGTTCAAGAAGAAGAGCGATGGGAGACTTGGATATCAAGTCTATAGGAGGAAATCACACACAAAGAGATACCTTCATGCAGACTATCATCACCACCCATCTCAAAAAGTAAGCATCATTCACACCCTTGCCACAAGGACCACAATAATCCCATATGCAAAACACTTGAACTATGAACTAGATAACCTTAGTATGGTATTTTGAATGAATGTTTACAATGATTGGAAGATTGGAAAGAGAATCCACAAAGCAGTAAACATAGACACTTACATAGGAAGGTGGATATCCCAAAACTCACATTTCCATATATCAAAGGTACCACAAAATCAAATTGGAAGAATACTAAGAAGTGGGAACATCACGTTAGCCTTCACTCCTACAAAAACCATTAGAATGATGGTAGACTTAGTGAAGGAATCATTATATCTTAGGAAATTGAAATATATCTATAAAATCCCATGTTCTTATGGAAAATTCTATATTGGTGAAATTGGACAGTCACTACAAGTGCACTTAAAAGAACTGTTAGGATATTTAGACACTTAGGAGTTAGTAAGATCTACTTGGTCTATTGTGTCATTAGGTAAAAGTGTGTGTTATAGTGTGTTTCTTTAGTATGCATTAGTATGCATTTGTAGTTAGGAAATCCGACGGTCACAATATGTTCTCGACATAGAGTGATCCGACCGTTCATACTCTCCTCGATCTTAACGACCATTGATCTATGGCTTAACACTCGATTGGTCCATGATCTCTATTTAAAGAGCACGGAGGGTCATTTTTCGATGATCGATTATGAGAAAATCTCTTGTAAAATGTCTCTGTAATCTTTTTCTTTGCATTAATAAACTACTCCAAGTGGTCGCGTTGGCTGTGGCTGTGGATGTTTCCCCGTATGGGTTTTACCACGTGAAAACATCGGTGTGTTGATATTTTATCTGGTTATGTTAGTGGTTACTGAAGGTGTTCGCCCTCTATTGGAATACCTGTGTTGTCGAACATGGTATCAGAGCCAGGTTTGAAGACTTACTCCTCTTGTAGATCGAGATAATGAAGCTGAGTTGCCTCATCTCCATTTTCTAGCATTTCCATACATTTCTGGTCTGAGAGGACTATTCCATTGCGTTCGTATCACTCTTTTCATTCAAGAACACTTTTCTTTTCAGTCGAAAAGGTTTCCGTTTGCCCAAGATACGACCATTACAGTCAGATCCGGAGGTATAAAGCCTGAATACGCATTTTTTAATTTCTGCAAAGTTTTATTTTGATTTTATTTCGGTTTGTATTTTTATTTCCGGGTTGCTACTCTTTTAGATCTACGTATTCTCTTTTCCCTACAGCCTGTGCAATCTCGGAAAATCAGAAACAAATAGGAAAAGGTGCATCTTCCGAGTAAGCTAACCAAGATCTAACCCTTGTTGTCATCGAGAAGCGAAATTTTTTTCTTGTGTGAAAAGAGTGTTTTTTTTTAGCATGCTCTCCAAGGTCGTCTTCAACAAAAAAAACAACAACAACACCAACAACACCCCCAATCCTCCTTCTGAACATTACAATATGTTTTGCTCGACCATTTGGTTAAAACTTGCCTTATTAAGTAAGAGGTCTTGAGTTCAAATCTATCTTTTGTTACTTTTTTTGAAAAAGTTCATGCTAAAAATTGTAAAGTGCATTTCACTTCAAGTATAAAAGTGAATCACTATAAGTAGCTTTATATTTTATTTTAGAGTTATTTATTTTGCATGCAACTTTTCTTTTATAAGGTAACTTCATTGTAAAAGTGATCCCCACTTCTCTTTATAAAAGTGGGTCACTTCATAAAGCAGCTTACACTATCACGTGGTTATTTGGTTATCGTTTATGCCTTTTTTTTTAAATGGCATAACTCTCACATCGAAAGTCTGTTTTCAGTGTCATTTTTTTTAAAACCGCAAAACTTTTCGAGATCTTTCCATCCAGATCATTAGTTTCAGTTTTTAAATCCACATTATCTGCATATTTAATATGGCTTCTACAAGTAATGTCTTGCTTATAAGCAATACCTACTTCCAATGGAAATCCCATATGGAAGATTTATTAAGAAGTAAAGTCATGTACCTGATTACCTTGGGAAAGGAAACAACACCCACTGATGATGATAAGAAATTCAAATGGGATGATAGGAATGACAAAGCACGTGGACTAATCGGAATGTCCATCTCTCCCGATTTAAGGTACCACCTTCAAGGAATTGATGACCCTGAAGAAGCTTGGAACACGATTGAATCTTTGTTTGGTAAACTCAATGTTATTCAAGCACAAAAGTTAGAAAATCAAATACTGACCTTGAGTTCAAGTGTTTTTTCTTGCCTTGGAGACTATCTATCCAAGTTTAAAACACTCAGAGAATTTTATGTGAAGAATGTAAGATAAAATGGAGGCGTTGCATATATCTTATTCTTTCTAAGCTAGGTAGTGCATGTTGTTGTATCTACCTTTTATGCCATGAGAGTCTCTAGGAAAGCTTATGAAAACCCTCTTGAGTCCTTTTTATTGCTTCTTTGATTAAGAGATAAGCTTGGCCTGGCTTGGGTGATCAACCTTACTTGATTACCTCAACAAAGCCTTAGTTACTTATTAGAAAGATAAACTCAAGTATCCCAAGAAGAAATATCCTCACTACAACAACAAACAACATAGGGTCCCAAACCCACTCTCACACAACTTCAACTCCTAATGGTGACAAGACAGAAATATAAAGAAAGTAAGAATACTAACATTGCAACTTTTTGTGATAAAGATAGTCATGATAAGTCCAAATGTTTTGAAGATGGTGTAGCAAATGATGATGAAGAAGCATAACATCGTTATTGATTCTTCTTCTTCTTCTTCTTCTCATGGACATGCACTTTACGCTTCAGGTTTCTCCTTAGAATACACCTTCTGCTACTACTTCTTCTTGTGGGTGGCTCATTGATTAGGGGGAGCATCTTATCCTTATGGCTAAGGATAAAGCCATATTTTCTTCTCTAAATGAATGTAACACCAAAGAAAATATTTGTTGTTGGTGGTGATAGATCTCTTAGTGTTGTAGGATCTTGGACAGTTTAGGTAAGAAAATGGTCATTTCAATGATGTATTATGTGTTCCAAATCTTTCCTTGTAACCTTCTATCGGTATATCAAATCACTCATTCGGATGAAGGTAAAACCATAGAGTTTTCCCCTCACAAAGTTAATAATCAGGATCTAAAAGATCCTAAACGTATTCTTGCAACTAAAATTGCTAATGATATTACCATGTTGGCTAAATTTGACAACTTTGGGTCATCAACTTTTTTCATCGGTTTGTTGCTCATAGCGATGACTTGAGAAAACTTTGGCATGGTTTATTACCATCTAAACTATATAAGCTCATTACCTTGTAACTATGTAATCCAACAAATGATGGTAAATTATTTCTCTTGACAAATAGGAGATGAATTGTTTGTGTCGGTTGTGTTCTCGACAAACATCATCGGAATTTTTTTTGACAAATGTGCCTCTTAGCACACCTCAGACCCCTTAGAGCTTGTTGTGAGTTATTTGTGTGGTCTATTTTATTCTCCTTCCTTTTCTGGATGCAATCATTTCTTAACTTTCATTGATGATTTTTCAGGCATGTACTTGAGTTTACTTCTTAAAGAGCACCCAAAATGAGAAGTTTTGACAAGTTTGGTCTACAAGGCTCTTGTAGAAAATCAATTTGGACATCAAATTCAAAGTTAAGAGGATAATGGAGCCGAATATGTGAACAATAATTTTACAAATTCTTTACACGAGAATCCAAATGCAACACAACGTTCCATATACACCACAAAAGTAAGTTGTTCTTTGAGGAAAAGAGCAGCACATTAGAAGAAATGGCTAATTGTATGAGTCAATCTAAGGGATTAAGTCTAAAGTATTGGGTGGAAACAATCAAATGTGAAAATTACATATCTGCCTCCCACAAGGCTCTTGAAATATAAAGAGAAGAAGCTTGGACTAAAATTAAAATAGATGTAAGTCACTTGGGTGTATTTGGTAGTATAACATGGGCTCACATTCTTGATGAAAGGGCGTTGCAGCTAAGGAAATTGAAGTGTATATTTGTTGGTTATTAAAAGAGATGTCAAGGTTCTGAGACTTCTTCAATACATCTATTATTATTATTAGAGATGTTAAATTTGATGAAAATCTCTTGGTGCGCGAGGCTAATTCGTGATTATGCCTTCTTAGGCACATGAGCCATCTTCGACATCTGTGCCTTCTTATGATCTAGTTTCTTCTTAGATGATAGCCGGTGTGAGGATGAAAATCCACCTCGCCTACTTCCCTCCTCGGATGAGTCCTTTGAACACAGACTAGCAACAACTCCATACAGCTTCCTTGATGGCTCCGACAACATGAGAAGCTGTTGAGGTGATCTTGTCGGTGATCCTTGTATCAATGTCGGACACTTTCATAGTTCCAGTGAGCCTCTTCTTTTTTGGCTCCAAGTTTGACTCATGATCCAAAAGACATTTCTTGAAGCTTAGGGTCATCAGTTGGATACATTAATGAATAGAAGGTATTGTTCTTTAATGGCAAAACAATACTTGGGATCTTGTACCTCTTTCAAAAGGAAGAAAAATTGTTAGATGCAAATGGGTCTATAGAACTAAGTATGCATCGGATGGAAGTGTTGAAGGACCTGAGAGCTTAGTTGGATTGCCAAAGGTTTCCCAAGTTGAGAGAATTGACTATGGTAGAGCCTTTATAGAAAAACTGGAATTCCATCCGCCTTGTTCTTGCTTTTGTCGCCTCACATAAATGGGAGTCCATCGGATGGATCAAATCCACTCGCCTTCCTGCGGAGATTTCACCGAGAGAAATATACAATGGAACAACCTCACAGTATGTCGAGGAATGACTCCTAGCCTTGTTTGTACCTCAAAGAGGAAATTCTCTTTATGGTTTAAATCAAGATCCTAGATCTTGGTATGCCAAAATGGATAACTTTCTTATTTCCATTGGATTCTCTAGATCTCATTAGGATCTAATGTCTATACCAAGAAGGTAGGAATCCATCTCATAATCCTTGTCCTTTATGTTGATGACCTTATCGCTGCGCTAGTGACTCAAAACTTTTAAACCATGTGAAAACCGGCCTTAGGAAGAAATTTGAAATAGCAGGACTTAAGATTTTGCACTATTTCCTTGGCCTCCAAGTTTGCAAACCAATGAGGATTTTTCTTTCCCAGTCTAAGTATGCTTGTGACCTTCTTCATCCTTTCACATGGATGATTGTAAACCAACCCCTTCTCCTTCCGATCACGGAGTCAAGCTACCACCACACAGTACTTCTCATGGAAGTTGATGCCACCATGTTATCAGGTTAGTTGGTATTCTTTTATACTTGAATCATACCCATCTGATCTTTCCTTTGTTTGTTGGTCTTGTTGCTCGATAAGTAGAAAACACCCCATGAAATCCATTTGAAAAAAAAATAAAGGATACTTAGCTATGTTAGGTAGATAGGTTAGTTTGGGATGCATTACAATTCAGGGGGACTCCCTTATTGGTTGGATTCAATGATTAAGATTGGTCATACGACCCTGATGATCGAAATTCCACTACAAGTTATGTTTTCAACCTTATTTCAGGACATGCCACTTGGGCCTATAAGAAACAATAGGCTATTTCACTTTCTTCAATAGAAGTAGAGTATTGAGCAACGATTAATGGAAGTTAGGAAGCCTTGTGACTTCGACATATCTTTTTAGATTTTGGATTCCAGCACCAAAATCCAGCCAACCTTTGGTGTGACAATCAGTGCCATCAAGCTCGCCAAAGACCCGATTCAACATCAATGCAACAAACACATTCAGCTACATACACTTCATCGGAAAGCTCATTCCTTGATCAAGTTATTGAAGTGCTCTTTGCCTGAGAAGATCAAGTTGCGGACATTTTCACAAAGTCTCTTATAGAAGTGATTTTCTTGATCTATGATAGGAGTTTAGGAAGTTGTCATTGAGGATATGCTCTAATGCCTCTTCCTTCTCCTATTATTGTCCTTATATTAAATCCTTCAATCTATCCCAAGTTGTTCTTAAGGGGGATGTTAGGATATTTAGACATAGGAGTTAGTAAGACCTACTTGGTCTATTGTCGTTAGGTAAAGTGTGTTTATTAGTGTGGTTCTTTGGTATGCATTAGTATGCATTTGTAGTTAGGAAATCAGCCGGTCACGATATGTTCAGGTATAGAGTGATCCGATAGTTCATACTCTCCTTGATCTTAATGGCCATTGATTAGTGGCTTAACTTTTACGGTGGTCCATGATCTTTATTTAAGAGCATGGAGGGTCATTTAGATGATCGATTGTAGAAACTCTCTTGTAAAATCTCTACGTAATCTTTTTCTTTGCATTAATAAAAAGCTGCTCCAAGTGGTCGTGTTGGCTGGGGCGTGGATGTTTCCCCATGGGGTTTTACCATGAAAACATGGTGTGTTGATCTTTGATCTGTGGTTATGTGAGTGGATTCTTGAAGGTGTTAAGCCCTCTGTTGGAGCTTTGTGTTGTCGAACAAGAACATCAATAAATAATTGTAGGGATGAACCTCTAGATCAACCCTTACAGGGAACTCTCACAACATTAACTAAAGGCCACAATCATACCCAGCAATATAACTATTTCAACAAAGTGGAAGTGCATACTTGTTTAAGCAAGATAAAGTTAGCATTCATTTTGCAACAGATGTGCATTCAAACTAAAAGCATCTAGAGCATACACTAAAAACTTATGATTTTTTTTTCTAAGAAGGATCATTTGAATTCATGAATTGTTCATTCCACCATACCTTCATGTGCAGGTACAATGAACAAGTAGGTTGCTACCACTTTTGCATCATTGAAGAAATTGAAACCAATGGATCTGTTGACATCAAGGGTCTTATATATCGATTAAGCAGGCTGTAAAACCATATATTAAATATAGAGAAAAATACACAGAGCTATATATATATATATATATATATATATATATGGAAGTTCTAGCCTCCTCCATTGGTGTCATGTCTAATTATTTACTCTGCATTGTGCATAAAAAGCCTGCTAACAAGCTGAAGCTTATGTGAGGGTCACATGAATAAGGATGACAACTGAAGCATATGTGAGGGTCACATGAATAAGGATGATAATGTTTAATCGATACATGTGCCCTCTCCTGGTCAAACTTTGTTATAGGGTATGAACGCCCAATCCATCCCCCAACATTCCCTGAAGGTTTATCTTTGTGGGATTATGCTATAAACATGATGCATTGCACCAGGCTACAAGTCAAGGTGGATATGGACGTCTGTGTTTGGCTTATACTTTTTGCAATGGGAAGATATTGGAAAAGGGGATTAGGCCTCCGCCTAAGAGGACAAGGACCTATCAATGGGTCACGGATAGATTTTTCTCTATACGGCGCGGAGCCACGAACCACCCCTTGGAATTTACTAATGTCAAAATAGTTGACATGGTGATTTAAAATAAACTTTTCTCATAATTTTCTAAGGAAATACAAAGGCGTTTCTGATCCAGGTGGATATCAGTGGCCACCCACCTATTCCAACTGGCTCCTCTTGCCCATTTTCAGTTCAACACGTTAGGGTTAGGTTTTTGGATGTCTAGGGTTTTGGAATTCATGACTAATATCAAAAAGTCCTTTGCAGACTCATTGTAATCATTCTGCTCAGAAGGATGCACATAGTAGCCACATCTCTTCTCAGATATAGCTACCACCATTTGAGCAAGTGTTTTAGCTTTGTAGTTTTACAGTTTCAGCCTATTTCATTTATTCAATAGAAGATATTTTTCACTGGATATCTATGTTGTTCTTCATATCTCTATGTTTATTGTATTTAGTCTGTTAATCAGTTTGTTCTACTCCTAAATCCAGATCAGTAGTATTAGAGAAGTCTGCTCTTCATTTATTTTTCTTTGTGCATGTCCCCGATAAGATCTAGGTACAAGAAGTTGAGACTCGAACCAATCGAACCGTTGCAAGATCGGTCATGCCGAGCCTGACAACAACCCATGGGAGATGAAAATAAATATTATGGACCAACATATCCTTTTAAATTGTTCCTCGAGGAATCCCTTGTGTGACAAAGGAACAAAATGATGGACAACTTTGCGCAGATCCTTCGGCGGTTGCTTGTAGGAGAATCATCTTCATCAAGCGGCCATGCAACCCCCTTCAAGGTACAAGTAAATTTTTATATTCCATTATTTGAAGGATTGATAGATGCATATGCTATATATAAATGCTTGAACATACTCGAAGGGTATTTTCCAGTCCACAATTTTTTTGATAGGGAAAAGATTACTTTTGCACTCCTCAAGGTCGTCCCCCATGTTAAGGATTGGTGGGACACTTACTCTGAGAAAAGAGCCATAGATGAATCTGAAATATTTGTGGTTTTCCCTACATGGGATTCCTTCCGAGATGCCATTAAATAATAGTACTACCCTTTTGGAAGCTACGAGGACCAGTACACCAAATGGACCACCCTACGTCAAGAAAGGGACCAGACAGTACTGGATTTCACCAATATTTTCCATACCCTGTGCACCAAATTGGGTATCAAAGACTCTAAGCGACATCTGGTGCTCAAATACCATGGTTTTTTGCATAGATACATCCAAAAATAAATGGATTTTTTGGACATCACCTCATTGGATACAACTTATAGATATGTTGTCAAGATCGAGCAAAACTTTAAGCAAAAGAGGTGAGAGTTTCGATCTGCAAACTCCTCACAGTCGAAGAAGGGAAAAGGTGCCCCCAACCCACTTAGCAAGGGACAAAGAAGAGATGGTCACTCTCAAGACAACTAGTCCAAGCTGCAGCATAAGAAGGGCAATGAGAAGACGAAGAAGGACACAAGAAAATGGTGTGAGTACCATAAAATCCATTGGCACAACACTAAAGAATGTCGCTCCAAGAAGTCACTCATGGTTGAGATGAAGGCTTCTGATTCATAGGTTGATTATGATTCTGAATCAAATCCCGAAGGAGGGAAACAGATTATCGATGTTGAACCTAGTTCCAATGTTGCTAACACCAAAGTCCGGCCAAGCGAACCAGAAGAACTAGAGGAACCAAAGGAAGGGGAACGCCTCTTTCACAAACAGATGTGGGTAAAGGGGGATCTGCTTCATTTCATTTTCGATAGAGACAATCAGAAGAACCTGATTTTAGCAGAGGTCGTCAAGTGGCTAGACTTGCCAACGACACCACACCCACATCCCTATACCATCGGTTGGCTTCACCAAGGACGAGATCTCTGTGTCAGCCAACAATGTCGTCTTCCCTACGACATCAAGCCTTTCAAAGATGAGGTATCATGTGATATTTCTCCCCTTGAAGTTTGTGATGTTCTTTTAGGAAAACCATATTTTTTGAAGCGTCATGTTGTGTATGAGTCTAGACCCCACAGTTTTATTATTACTTTGGGTAGACAATTGTACAAGATACCAGAGGTAGCACCGCCTACTGCTATTTCTTTAATCTCTGCTAAGAAATGTAGTAAGGTCATTTCACAAACCAGGAAGTTCATCTTTTTTTTTATCCGTGCTCACAATAGGTAGAAGGTCATTGCCACATCCGTGGCCTCTACACAAAGCCTCTCTTTGCAGCAGAAGCAAGTGGATGAGATCACGTAAGAATACAGAGACATCTTCTCGTCACCCACTGGGGTACCGACGCACTGCCAAGTCAAGCACCAAATTTATCTGACCCTTGGTGCACCTCTACCTAATGGACCAGTCTATCGTCACTCGTTGATGGAAAATGACAAAATCGGGTGTTAGATCTAAGAGATTCTTCAAAAGGGTCACATCAAGCCCAGTTCCTCCCCTTTTGGAAGCCCAATTATACTCATGCAGAAGAAAGATAGGACTTGGTGAATATGCATTGATTACAGAGCCCTAAAATAAATCACAGTCGGGAACCAGTACCCAATTCCTAGGATTGATGACCATATTGAACAACTCAAGGGGGAAAAGTTCTTCAACAATATTGACCTAAAGTTTGGCTACCACCAGGTTCCCATCGAACCAACTGATCTATGGAAGACAACCTTTAAATCTAAAGAAGGTCTCTTCGAATGGTTGGTCATGCCCTTTGGCTTAAAAAATGCACCAACCATGTTCATGAGGTTGATGGATGATGTATCAAGACCCTTCACCAAATATTTTGTGGTAGTATATTTGGATGACATCCTCATCTTCAACAGAATTTGGGAGGAGCACATGCGGCATATTCAGTAGGTTTTGATCACTTTGTGGCAGCACAAGCTATATGCCAACTTGGAAAAATGTTCTTTTGGCATGAACAAGGTCCAATAATTGGGCTACATTGTTGATGAGCATGGGGTACATGTTGATCCATCTAAGATCCAAGTCATTCGTGACTCTCCAGCCCCAACCACACTAACCGAGCTTTGGAGCTTCTTGGGACTGACCAATTTCTACCGACGGTTCATTTCGGGATTCTCCCATATTGCATGGGCCCTTAGCCAGGTGACCAAGGGCGGTGGTAGGGAGAAGTTTGAATGGGGGAAGGAACAACAATGAGCATTCAATGATCTGAAGCATCTCTTGTGCTCATCTCCAGTACTCTCCTTTCCTGATCTGCAACAACTATTCGAGATTGAGACTGATGCATATGACTATGTTGTAGGCGCAGTTCTCACTCAACACGGTCATCTGGTGGCATACCATAGTGAGACAGTCTCAGATACTGTCCAGAAATACCCCACCTATGACAAGGAAATGTATTACATCGTACAAGCATGTCGTCAATCGAAACATTAAATTCTGGGAAAGGAGATGATCATCCACATTGATCACAAGCCTCTGCAGTTCATACAAACACAGGGGAAATTGTAGAATGACCACCATCAGAAGTGGTCCACTTACCTACATAAGTTCCATCTAAACATCAAGTATAAGAAAAGGATCTAAAATCATGTCAGTGACTGCCTTAGTCGACTTCCCGTGGATGCCCTCACCACTGTGCTCCATTCCTGTGGACATGAGGCATCTGAGTTGCCCCAACTTTCTTAGCAAGATCTGAACTTCGCCACCACCTATCATCTCTTGGGTATAGGAACGATTGTCACCGATTTTCACATTCAGGACATACTATTATGCCATATGGGCCATCTCTGTGTTCCTACAAGCGAGCGTGCAAAGCTGATTTGGGAATCCCACTACAGTCGGATGGCAGAACATTTTGGTGTGGAGAAAATTGTGGTTATTCTTCAGAAACATTTTTATTGGCCAAAACTTCGATAGGACATCAACAAGTATATCAAATCTTGCACTGTTTGTGCCATTTCTAAGCCAACCATTAAGAAGAAAGGATTATACACCCCTCTTCCTACTCCCAAGAAGCCTTAGGAATCCATCTCAATGGATTACATGTCTGGCCTTCCATCCACCAAGCAAGGAAATGACTGCGTATTTGTGGTCATTGATCGATTTTCGAAGATGGCCATTCTCACAGTCTGTAAGAAGAATATCATAGCAATAGACACTGCCAAGATCTTCTTCGAACGAGTGTGGGTCCATTTTTGGATACCAAATACCATCATCTCTGACCGGGACAAAAGGTTCCTCAACACATTTTAGTCAAGTCTCTGGTCACTGTTGGACACCAAGCTCACTAAATCCACTTATTTCCACCCCCAAACCGACAGCCAAACAGAGGTCATCAATCGTATGATTGTGCACATCTTGTGCATGTACAACTCTAATAATCCACGTACATGGGATGAGAGTCTCCCCTATGTTCAACACAATTACAACAGGGCTCTCCATAGCTCCACTGACCATATCCCATTTCAGGTGAGGCTTGGATTCCAACCCTTGGGTCCCATTGATGTTGCACTACCTCTTGCCACCACACAGACAGACTCTTCCCATGTTTAGTATGAGACTAACAAAGCCACCAGATTCATTGAGCGGATTCAACACATCCGCCAATAGGTCCAGGATATTTTGCAGAAATCCAATGCTAAGTACAAGTAGCACCATGATCAACACATGGTACCACACCAGTTTCAAGTTGGAAACAAAGTCTGGTTACATTTGTAGAAGGAGCGTCTCACAGGGCTCCATTAGAAGCTCCGCACTTCACTATGGTCCTTACACTATCACCATGGATGTGGGTAGCAATTCTTTTGAGCTCAACACTCCACCCTTCCTTGGATTACACCCAGTGTTAAATGTGGACCTCCTTCGGCCATATTTTCCACCATTATTGGACACCTCAAAGATCACAGAATAGCTAACACCAACAAAGCTCAACCCTAACTACAAGGAAGAAGAATCCATTGATCAGATAGTGGACACATGGGTCAAGGGCACTCGCCTGTAGAGGATCCAACTTTATTGGGTTGTCAAGGAAGGGCAACTCCTCCACCAAGGTAAGTGGTTCACCCAGGGCCAAATACAATAGAATTTTCCTCACCTGATGGGGGAACTCAATGGAGACCATCGTTTCCTAAGGGGGGAGGATTGATCCAGGTGGATATCGATGGCCACCCACCTATTCCAACTGGATCCTCTTGTTTGTTTTTAATTCAACACGTTCTTCTGTACTTTGTTGTAATTGTGGGTTCTACACTTTTGGGGTTGTTTGAATCCATACACATCTTCCAGTTGGATACCGGTGGCCTCTCACCTAATACAACTAGCTTATTTTGTATGTTTTCATGTCAGCACATCTTTTTGTACTTCCAAGGTCATTTTGGATGCCTAAACAGTCTTTTTTTGGCTCTCCACAGTCAAACTAGAGATGGAGTGAGAGTTTGACAATAGAATGTGTATTTATTTGAAATACCTTTCCAACAGGCTATCATGTGCCTAATTTGAGGTACCAACTTACCCATAGGGGCCAACATGACTTTTGGCATTTCACCTTCTAGGGTTAGGTTTTTCAATGTCTAGGGTTTTGGCATTCATGAGTAATATCAAAAAGGCCTTTGGAGCCTCAATGTAATCATTCTGCTCAGACGGATGCATGTAGCAGCCACATCTCTTCTCGGAGATATCTACTGCCATTCGAGCAAGTGTTTCAATTATGCAGTTTTACAGTTTCAGCCTATTTCATTTATTCAATAGAAGACATTGTTCATTGGATATATGTGTTGTTCTCCATATCTCTGTGTTTATTGTATTCAGTCTGTTAATCAGTTCATTCCGCTCCTAAATCTTGATCAATCTCCCTATTATTGCAAGAAGGTTTTTCAAATCCCATAAACCACTTATAAATCCAATTGTCTAAAAATGGTTCGTAGGTGCACCAATCCATACCAATGAATATCTTTGTGACTGTTGGTTGTAATCCAATTCTCGTGTCAATAAACAACATCATTGGGTCTTGTTTTGAAATGTTGAGGTCTATAACTTGGTTTTTATCTAGACTCGTCTTATAATATTCATACATTTTGGCCATGTAATCATAAATGTGTGTTAATTAGCCTCGAGCATTTGCAATAAAAGATACAATGGTGTCTAGGGATGTGGATAGCGATAGCCATGCAGGCTCTCTTTTGTTTCATAAGTCTTGTACAAGGGTTCTAACAGACCTCAACCCTCAAACTATTTCCATGTTTATGTTTGCAGGTCATGGGTTGGGGTTTGGTGTATCTTCATGTGGTGATGTCGGGTTTGGGTTTTATCCAAGATCAATATTGATTAAGTGTGTTGCAATTTAATAAAGAGAAATTAATTTTTTATTTAGTTTTTTATCATTTTAACAAATTATGAAATTAAAAAGACAGTGAAATTCGATCAAAATATTTACCTAGAACCAATTGATGACCATGTCAACAAAGTTTGACAATGGTTTATCAATCTTTCCTCAATTTCCACTTCTAAATTTACTCAATAACACTCAAAACATGCAGTGTGGTTTGTTGGTGAAATAAACCATCCATGGCATTTAAAAAAAAATCAGCCACAAGAAAATACATGCACTCCTAGATAAAGTGCACATTCTTATAAATGTGTGTGTGTTCTCATGAACATACCTACATTCTTAGGAATTCACCTGTGTTCCTGAGAAATCCTACCTAGTGTTGATGTGTCAACCTGTTGGCAACCAACAATTCTGTCAATTTTTATCACAATAGAAATCACCACAAAGAGATTATATTTTTTTGTAGTTGCCACCACCTTTCATTTATAAACACTTATGTTTCTAAGCTTCGAGGCAATGATTGGGTTTAAACTTATCTTATTGAGTTTTTTGTTTGAATTTTCGTTTTTTTTTTTTTTTTTAATTCATGACTATAAGCATGAATTTAAATAAAAACTTGATTTGGGCTTTATATCTTCTACCTAATAAATTTTGTTTTGAAGGCACCCATATATTGCTAAGTTTCAAGTTTTATGAACCTATTGATTGATTCACTATCACAATTTTTATGTAATATGGGTATCGTGATCGAATTGTCTCTATGGTTGATCGTTGGTTTTAATTTGTGAAATGTCTAAATGCTCAAACATTGGATTAAATTTCAATATGGGTTTCATGCTCTCAACAGTCATATCAACACTCATGTCGCTTGGTATGGGCCCGTTGTACCCACGATTTTACCTCACCTTGCTATCCTATGCATTAATGAAACCATTCATTTTTCGAAATGACATTCGATGGTAGTCAGAGGTTTGATACTCATTATGAGAAATGGATCTTAGATATGATCGCCTTTCGGTTCTCTGTATCTCTAAACTTAAGATTTCATAGCAGGTTATTCTCCAAACCTCCTAGATTTTGTGTCTTCTAGTCTGCACAGACCTCTCTCTGCTACTCGTCAACGAGAAGCTGAAACTTACCTCCGATGATACCCATTGTATCTACTTCACAGTGGTAATGGCACCTGTGGTCCGAATTGAGCCGAATGGTTTCCAGGCCCTTCTTTCTCATGATAATGCCATATATGACCTGAAGGCTCATGGTTGGGATGTCTTCCTCAAGAAATTCGAAGGCTACAACCTCTCGGTTGCACAGGCCTTTGAACAGACTTTTGACGGTTTTAGGGCCAAGGTCGTGGATGCGTCGTTGAAAATAATAGAAGATTTCATAAGCCTGGTGACATGACTCCCATTAAAAGACGAAAAGTGGTTTAAGAATGCTAAAATGGAGGATGTTCCATGGAGCTTGTTCATGGTTTCCCGCAAATCCACTTATTGTCCAAAAGATATTCCCATTACTTTTCTGAAACCTAGATGGCACAGCCTTATTTTAATTTTGAAACAGTTTATCACATGTGAAGGTCGGTATGGGTTGGTTTTTCTATACCACGTTCATCTGCTCATGCTATTCATAGGCTTTGATTTGAACATGTCATTTTACCTGTTAATGATCCTTTATAAAATTTCTAAACGCTATAAGCGATAGAGGATGAACTCTTTGTCGAGTCTTTTTCATCACAGGCTCGTTAAAATCCTATTGATTTCTCACCTGTCGCAAACCAGTGACAACTGGGAGAGTTTTGTGAGTCTAAATGGTTTCACCCAGGTCGACAATATAGTCAACCCACCTTCAATTATAAACCCCAATATGGACAGTCCAATGAATGAAAGGCAGGTTTTCAATTCACCTGAGGGCTCTGAATTTAATGAATCAGCATCTATTGTTGTGGAAACCCCTATGGTTAAGAAATTAACATGTATGTTTTCACCCAGGAAATCATTGGAACATATAGTGGGTGAATTAAAAGGAAAAGCTTCCACTGGACCTAAGAATGAACCTATTTTGAACAGTAATGATAAGCATGTTGTAAGGAAAATTCATAAGGGTAAGAAACAATAGAGCTCATAATTAAATTTTAGAAACAAAAGGTCTGTTCAATTGATTTCTAGGAGTTTAAGGAATCGAAAAAGCGATCATTTGATCTCGATCTCTATGATCGAGGTCAATGATCAATGTTCAAATCAAGAGATAAATGATTTCTTGGCTCAGGAAGATCCAAAAAACCAATGTCCCGAGAACAAAGTTATTACCCAGGTTGAACAGTATGACTTCATGTCTAAATTACCCCCATTTCTCAAAGGCAAAGAGGGTTTTGCAGGTATTATTCATGACTTGAAACAAGCCATAGGAAAGCACGAAATACCCATCACTGACTATATTCCACATCGGTTTGCCATTGCACCAGTGCATTGTGACAGTTGCTTAGATTGGATAGAGCGCTATTATAGAGATATTCCGCTCTTACAGGCTCGAGTAAAATGTCTAGCTGCTCATAATTCTCTATTGGAACGAGAGAACCAAGACTTGAAATCACACACAAAAATGGAAAATAAAAGATTCAAGAGATATGGTAATATAATCATCAAAAATACAACCAGTTTCAAAGCCATCATAAATTCGGAATTTTGTGATCCTTCTTTTGCTAATTTCTAATTGTAAAAATGATTTTGTTTGATTTTATTCCATTCTGTTATGAAAAAACAAAATAGGGAGATTTAATTTTCATTTCTTTTGTTAATAATAAGACTAGCTACAAAATCTATGATTTTGTAGCCAGTCTATTTTTGAATATTAGTTAGCATTGTTTTTATGAATATCAAATTTGTTTTTGCTATCTACAGGAAATTGATGATTATGATGATGATTACATGGAGCAAACACCTTGGATCATACGCTCTATTATTCAGTAGTTTCTGTCTTTTATGTTTATAAAACTTTGGTTTATTTTTGAAAAACCAACTCATACATGAGTGGTTTCTAGTTTCACTATTTTTGTAATACTATCTATTTTTTGGGGATTCAACTCTATCTTGTATGATAAGAGCATGTGAATCCTAAACTAGTTTAAATATTGGTCACTCTTAGTAGTGAAGAACATCTTTGGCAGGGACACATTATGGACATATGATTTTTTTTTTTTGAAGACTGATATGGAGAAGTTGTTCACTATTTGGATTTAGACCTGCGTGACGCTTACCCTATTATGTTTTTTTTTTCTTCTATCTTATGAAATGTTATTACGTTTGATGCAACTTTAGTCTGGTTATCATATGGTATTTCATATCATTCAATACTTTAATTATTTCTGTAATTTGTTGTTCCATATTACATCTGTGATCAATCTGTTGTTTAAATATTGTTGATTTATGTTGGATATTGGATGATGGATTATATGAATGCTTTATATTGAGTTTCCTTTATTATAAGTGTTCATTATTATAATATTACCAGACCTATATATTTATCAATATAATGTTATATTCTTATTCCAAAGAACCTTTGAGTTTGTTCTGGGAGTATTAGCATCATCTTGTTATAGGTTTCCCTCATAAGCAGGACAGCCTGGAGCTTAGATGTCACAGGAAGATAAATTCATTTTAGTCAATTAATTACAGGTTAGTTTACTTGTTCTTTAGTTAGATTATTTATCAATGAAATAAGAACAACTCGAATTAGCTTTGACTGTTTACCTATTCTTATTTCAATTACATTCGATTAGCATTCTTTAGTCTTTTTTAGATTATAAATATTAAACAGAAAACAAAAAAAAAAATGTATGTGCTTTCTTTATCTCTTTGATAAACACTTTCAAAAACATCTATTTCGCAAGATATCCAGTAAATCTTGCAAGTTGTATATACATTGTTCATAATCATATGCACATATTCATGTTTCTATTTTGACTTTTGTAAATTATTAAAATTGTGTTCTTAGTATCATAGCTTTATATATTAGTTTCATCTATTTTTAGGACTTTAGTTGGCCAACAGAGCCATTAAATCTATTGGGTCATTTTATTCCAAACAGCTTGGGTTATTTAGACAACCCCAGTCTGGATTTGACCTTCTAGTTGACGGTGTGTCAATTACGCCCATCAACAAATGACGCTAGAAGGAGGGCCTAAATTTAATTGATGGCACGTGGAGGTCGCAAGACTCCTGCCCCACACACTCGCACTCCTATCGTAACACATAGTCGCTCAAAAAATAACATTACACTTGAAACAACAACTACCTTAAACGATAACCCTGATATTCCCATTGAACCGGTGACACCAGTTCCTCAAGGGGTCGACGTCCAAAAAATTGTTCGTTAGTCACTCATAATAACTCATAGTTCCTTAGCCCGTATCAGACAACCTGGTAGGCCACTTAATCAACCCCTTTATTTCATGGATATCCAAGAAAAACTTCAAGGCACTGGTCTGCCCCAAAACCCTTTAGGTGGAAATACTACCAATCCTACTGAAACGCTCATCCTTGGAGCAGGAGGATCTGGTATTCCACTGTCTCCACCTGGTTCTTCTCCATCCTCTTTAGGAGGAGAGTCTTCAGACGAAGGAAGTTCTTCATTAGAACCATCTCAGCCTTCGACACCACCAACTCCCATGGAAAATCAAAATAATCCTGCCAGACCTTGGCTTGATCAAGATGTCGTGGTTGTACCTGGACCCCAACACCCATTACCTAAACACCCGGAGAAATGGTTGCCTAAATTTGATCCAGATTCAAAGCAATCTGCTGAGGATCACATCAAGAAATTTATGTTCACCATTAGAATACGGAGTGTTGAACACGAGGATGTAGTATGAATATTATTTCCTTATACTTTTGAGGGAAATGCCTCCACATCATATTTTGCTCAACAATCCCCACCATCGTCTCTTGGGACAAGTTTGAAACTTGTTTTCTGGAAAAATTTGGAGATGATAAATCTTTAGAAGTCTTGGTTATGGAACTCTCAAGCTTAAAAATGAACCTTAAAAAAAGGTGAGAGACTTTAACCAAATATTTATTACTTTAAAAAACAAAATCCATGCAAATTTGATTCCCGCAAAAAGATTAATTGTCGCATATTATGCTAAATCCTTTCACAATAACATATCCATTTGGGTTAAAAGGCCTAAGAAAAACACTTTGTTAGAAGCCTTTGAGGAGGCAATCCAAATCGAGAAAGATATATTAAACTTAAAATATAATCTTAGTAATGAAACTGAGACAACTTCATCTTCTAAGAAGAAAATAGAAATTCTCACTAGGCCTCCTCAAACAAAAAATCAACAAGAAACTTTAGACCTGGAAAGATTACATAAAGCCTTCCAGAAACTGTCCAATTAGGTCATTGACTTGAAGAGATCAACTGAGGAGGTATCCACAAGCAAAGGAAGTTTTAAACCTCCTTTTAGAAAGCCTTTTCCTCCAAATCGGCCAAACACGACCACAAAAGGTCTAAATTTTGAAAGTTTACAGTATGCTTTGCAAACCATCTTAGAAGCACATGATAATTATGTTTTTGTTCCTCCTGAAAATTTTGATGATATAGTTGAGGAAGAGGTACCAAAATAAGAGGACTCATCTCCTTCTGTTTTCAGTCACTTGTCGGATAGTATTTTCCAAGCAAATTTCGAAACTGTCCACCCCTACAACACAAGAAGCAAAACTCAAAACAAACCTCCTCCCGAAATAAGTAAAAATGGGTTTCCGAAACAATCAAAGAAAACTGAAATTAAACTAAACCTAGTAGCCCCAGTTTTAGAATACGATTTAATTGAAGATCCAAAAGATTGAGGGATAATATTTATGTTTTTGAATTGCTGAAATTTCCTCTTATTTTGCAGAAAATGCTTCAAAGCATCGCTGAAAACGGTAAAAAGAACGATCCTAGTAGAAAAAATCAGCATGAATCAATTCAAATGTAGTTAAAAATGTCCCAACTAAAAATACATCTAAACCTCAAGATAAAAGGGACTTAGCAGAAAAAACTGTAGCAAATGTAGATAAAAATGTTTTAGGGACAACGACAAAAAATCAGCAGAATTTTGTTGTTCCCACATGGAAAAATGTCCCACCTTTTTTATTAACCTTTGAAATTTTTAATAGGAATGTACATAATTGTATGGTTGACTCCGGCACATCATCAAACATGATGCCTCTATCCGTGTGCCAAAAAATTAATGCAGAAGTGCAACCTTCTGATCTTAAATTTATTCAGCTAGATCGAACAAATGTTAAAATGATCGGTGAGCTTAAAAATGTGTTGATTATATTATTATCCAATCCTAAATCTCATCATATAATTGATATTATCGTTGTTGATATTCCTGAATTTTATGGTATGTTTTTAAGCAGATATTGGTCAGAACAGTTGCACGGTTACTTTGCTACAGATTGGTCTCACTTGTGGCTACCTGAAAATGGACAGCCCAACAAAATCAAGATAAACAAAGAACGTTATCGTAAGCATATTGTAACATATTTGAATTATACAAATGAGACTTTCGTTACATCCGCAAATTCATTTGAAACACAGGGAATGAATACCTTTTTCGTAATTTCATGACCGAAATCTCTTCTATCACTGATCCAGGGCAGCAATTTGAAATTACAACCTATACTCAGACACCAACTTTGCCAAATATGCCTAGTACTGTTGATGATGCACAGATATGGTCCTTATACTTTGATGGATCCAAATCCAAAGAAGGAGCAAGTGTTGGTTGTCTACTCATTGATCCTGCAGGTAATAAGACTTGTATTGTTTTCCGGTTGGAGTTTGAATGTACTAACAACACAGTTGAATATGAAGCACTTCTACAAGTACTTAGGAAAACATTGGATATGGATGTGCAAAATTTGATAGTATTCTATGATTCAGAAATCGTGGTCAAGCAGGTAAGAAACACCATACACTGCTTATCACCACATCTAAAAAGATACCAAACAGAGGTATGGAGTTTAATGCATAAATTTTTAGCATTTAATATAAATTACATTCCTATGTTGAGTAATTCAGAAGCTGATTTATTGGCCAATGTTGTTTCTAGACTGTTGCCCACTGAAGGTCTTTCCCCTAATGCGTTTTCGATCGAATTGTTGTTCAGGCCGTTGATCCTAGATAACATCACAAATTGGATAGTATTCGATGTTGACCAATAGATCATCAACCTTTTGCACATGGAATACACCTTCCAAGATGTAGTCATTGATTAAGGGACTCATGACGAGAATCTTTGAAACTTCACGGTAATATCTGATCCTCGATCTCCTGAATCGACATCTGAGCTGGTAAACTCTATCACCATATCTCTAGTGATATTAGAGAAATTTTATGACTTGCATGACAAATTTAGAGGGGCATTCAATTGTAAAACTAACCGTTCCTCTTTGATCTATGAAACGGTTAATTTAGGAACAAAAGATAATCCTCAAAATATTAATCTGGGAAAGGGATGCTTCGAGCAAGAAAGATCCTCTTTTATAAAATTATTTAAGGAATTTAAAGATATTTTTTCTTGGATGTATGATGACTTGAAAACATTTGACCCCAACATCATACAACATGCAATCCCTATGAAACCCCAGACTCAGCCTTTTCAATAGAAATTGAGGAAAATGCACTCTAAATTGGAACCTACTGTTAAAAAGGAACTAAACAAATTACTAACTGCAAAGATAAGTTTCTCGGTTAGGCACAGTCAATGGGTGTCTAATTTAGTCCCTATAAGGAAGAAAAGTGGTGAAATTCGACTCTGTGTTGATTTTCAGAACTTAAACCGAGCATCTAATAAAGACAACTACCTTGTTACCCCAATGGAACAAATTCTATAACAGGTGTCTGGTTCTAAAAGACTATATCTGCTAGATGGTTTTTTAGGATACAACCAGGTCCTTATGTCTCCTTCAAAATAACTTAAAACTACCTTTCGTACCCCATGGTGCACTTACGCCTACAAGAAAATGCCTTTTGGATTGATAAACGCCAGTGCCACTTTCTAGAGAGCAATGGATATTTCTTTCCATGGCCTCATTAACTAGTCAGTGGTGGTCTATCTTGATGATGTCATCGTCTTTTCTAAAAATAAGAAAGATCACTTTTCTCACCTTAGGGTTGTCTTGAAACGATGTCGCAAGTTCGACATATCTCTCAACCCTAAGAAATCAGTCTTTGTAGTAAAGAAAGGTAAATTACTTGGGTTTATAGTGTCTAAATATGGAATGATTATTGACCCTGAAAGAACCCAAGCCATTGCTAAACTTCCCCCTCCTTCTTCCAAAAAGGCCATGCAATCCTTTTTGGGCAAGATTAATTTCGTCAGAAGATTTGTCCCGAGTTTCTCAGAAATGGTTAGACCGTTACAAAATTTAATTAAAAAATATGTTTTTTACCATTGGGGACCACAGGAAATTCAGGCTTTCGATTCAATTAGAAAATCAATACTAGAATCCCCTTCCTTGACGAGTCCCGATTTTTCTCAGGATTTCACTCTTTACACTTTTGCATCCGACCAATCTTATGTTGTTGTGCTTACATAGAAAAATGATGAAAGAAATGAGATACACATTGCCTTCATGAGCTCAACTTTTAAAGGAGAAGAACTTAATTACCCAGCAATAGATCAACATGCATATGTTGTTTTCAAAGCAGTGAAACATTTCCGGTCTTACCTATTGAAATCCAGAACCAAAGTTATTGTTCCCTACCCTGTTGTGAGGAACTTGTTAGTACAAAAAGAGTTGGGTGAGAAAAGGGAAAATTGGATGACTTCGCTACAGGAATATGACCTTGAAATAACTTCTGCACAAATTGTTAGAGGCCAAGGCTTGTGTAAACTAGTGGTTGATTCGGTTGAAGAACAAGAAAGTCAAATAAACACCTCAACTATGAATCAACATAACGAAAAACAGATCAGCTATGCACAAGTTACACCCAATTCATGGTATGAGAACATTAAATTTTATTTAACACATGGATCTTCTCCCCACAATCTTGATCCTAAAAATAGAAGAGTTCTTAGGCTTAAATTTGCATCTTTTCAATTAATAAATGATGTATTATTTCGAAAGAAATTTGATGGTTTTTTTCTGCGTTGTTTAGAAAAGGAAGAGTCTAGAAGAGTGTTATCTGAACTTCATGCAGGTGAAGCCGGTGGTCACTTCAGTGGAGATACCACTACCCACAAAGTGATAAGAGATGGATACTATTGGCCTACCTTATTCTAAGATGCCCATACGTTGTCCCGTAAATGCATAATCTGCCAAAAGGCTGCATGACGAGTGAAAAAGGAAACTTTCCCTTTGCAACCTGTTACTGTAGATACACCTTTTCAGCAATGGGGCCTAGACATCATAGTACCAATTAATCCCTCTTCTTCATAGCAGCACAAGTGTATCCTTACAACAACAGACTATTTTACAAGATGGTCCGAAGTTGTACCTTTAAAAGTGGTAAACACAAATCAGGTAGTATATTTTCTGAACTCTCATATCATCGCTCGATTCAACATTCCTGAATGTCTGGTTTTTTATAATGCCTCTTACTTTTCATCCCTTGATATGAACGTTTTTTCTCTGGAAAAGGGGATTAAAGTGAAGTATTATGCAAGCTACTACCCTCAAGGAAATGGCCTAGCAAAATTGACGAATAAAAATTTAATCAAGATTATTAAAAGGACAGTTTCAGAAAACCACAAGAATTGGCTCAATGCATGGTATAATGCATTTTGGGTTGATAGGGTAACTACAAAATCTTATGTTGGCAACTCCCCTTTCTTCCTTGTTTACGGAAGAGAAGCCATTATTCCCCCGCATGTCTTACTTACTTCTCTGCAATTGTCGCAGAAAGTTTAAGAAGAGGAGTGCCCTCCTCCAGAGAATCGAATAAATGCCTTATTAAAACTAAAGGAGGTGAGAACACAAGCAAAGCATAAATTGGATCAACAACAACAATTGTAAAGAGTTGGTTCGATGCAAATTCTTCTTCTGATAGGAATTTTGATGTTGGATATTTGGTTCTCAAGTGGGACAAAGCCCGTGAGGGTAAGGGGGAACATACCAAGTTCCAAAACCTGTGGCTGGGACCATTTGTAATTTCTGAAAAATTGGGCCCCATCTCTTTTCATCTGCATAATTTAGAGGGACAACCAGACACTTTCCCAGTGAATGGACAGGCTCTCAATTCACCTGATGATTTCCTTTGCACTCTCTTATAAATATTTTAATTTTATTTTCCGTTTTGATTTTGGTTCTTTTCAT
Source organism: Picea sitchensis (assembly GCA_010110895.2). NCBI lineage: Eukaryota > Viridiplantae > Streptophyta > Pinopsida > Pinales > Pinaceae > Picea > Picea sitchensis. The sequence goes on along the minus strand of SNQJ01S0034393.1, from coordinate 19,918 downwards.
TTTTCTTGATTTTGATTTGTTTTCTAAATAATTATGTCTAAGTCACCATTTCATTTCTGGAAGGGAATCAAAATTCTCATTCATTAGAAGCATTTGATAACTTCCCAAGCACCTGAGTAGTAAAATGCTAAAACTCAGATCAACAGAAGAATTTTTTTGTTCAAATCAGTGTTTCTGGTTTGTCATTGAAATTACAAGAAGACGCGATTATCATTAACAAACTTCTAATGTTGTCCTTGTTATAAGGAAAACAACTCAAATGTACCTTCCCTTCCTCAAGATGGTTTCTTAACAGAAATATTAGTGTCCAAATCATGATGAAGGTCATCAAAACAGGAGAGTACTTTGTAAATGATCAAAATTTTCATTCCAAACTATGAGATTTTTAGTATCACCCCGCCCTCTTGAATATCATGAAGTTATGGAAATTATAAACAAATTCTAGAGGGTTGAAAACAATGTCATGTGTGGGAAGTGTATGTAAACCCATTGAGACACTGAACAGGTCTGTTGGCAGCGGGTAAATGCATGCATGATACCAAGGAAACTTCATCAGGGTACTGAACAGGCTTGCTGGCAGAGAAGCAATGTCGGGTTTAAGAAGATCCTCAGGTATGTCTTTTAATTTGATAAAGTGTGAAGATGGTCTTTATCATGAATGGATGACTCTTGGACAGGATAGAGGTACTAGAGTGGGTTAAATGGCATCCCTGCTATGAGATACCAGATATATAAAATATGCAGAACATAAATAAAATGCTAGAAATGGTAGAATAACAGTAAAATATCCAACATAATCTCCACAATAACACATAAATGATATAAGAACAACAATAGAAATAACACTTTGATTCAAAAAGCAATGTTCACAGGCCTCTTTGAGGGGGCAACCTCCAATCGAGCAGCGCTCTGTTACAATAATCTCCAAGCTAGGGTTTTCATACCCTCGACCCTTATTTATACTAAATATGTCTA
>SNQJ01S0034393.1:0-18933 GCA_010110895.2 Picea sitchensis | reverse complement strand
TACCAGATATATAAAATATGCAGAACAGAAATAAAATGCTAGAAATGGTAGAATAACAGTAAAATATCCAGCATAATCTCCACAATAACACAGAAATGATATAAGAACAACAATAGAAATAGCACTTTGATTCAGAAAGCAATCATCAAAATCCTCTTCGAGGGGGAAACCTCCAATCGAGTAGCGCTCTGTTACAATAATCTCCAAGCTAGGGTTTTCATACCCTCAATCCTTATTTATACTAAATATGTCTACTAAGAGAAACATCTAGAGAAAGATCCTTCTAGAAGTGGAAGCTTCTGTTAGGTCTTCTTACATCCGCCTTATTCTATTTTATTGAAAGGCCTTATTAATATTAACCTTTATTACATCTGAATACATTGATCTACCTATGTGCGGGTTAGGACCTTAACACCTGCCGAGGCTATAGACACCTGTTGGCAGCAGTGGCCCTGTCAATAGTATCGAAGTCAATTGCATAAACATCGCTATACTCGTGATCAAATTTAGATGCCAAATTACATTTTTTTAGACATAAATACATATGATGTTAAGTTGCGTTATTTTCTGAGCTATGATCGAAATGCTTGACATGTTGTTAACTATTTCTAAAAATTTATTTCATCTAAGCCTCTGACATAAATTTTCTGGTGATGCAAAGATAACTGCTTCGCCCAGTATGTCGCCATTGTTGGAAGCCAACAATTCTGTCGATTTTTATCACAATTGAAATCAACACAAAGAGATTATATTTTTTTGTAGCTGCCACCACCTTTCATTTATAAACGCTTATGTTTCTGAGCTTCGAGGCGATGATTGGATTTAAACTTATCTTATTGAGTTTTTCGTTTGAATTTTCGTTTGTTTGTTTTTTTTTTTTTTAAATTCATGACTGTAAGCATGAATTTAAATAAAAAATTGGTTTGGGATTTATATCTTCTACCTCAGAAATTTTGTTTGAAGGCACCCATATATTGCTAAGTTTCAAGTTTTATGAACTTATTGATTGATTCACTATCACAATTTTTATGTAATATGGGTATCGTGAACGAATTGGCTATATGGTTGATCGTTGGTTTTAATTTGTGAAATGTTTGAATGCACAAACATTGGATTAAGTTTTGATATGGGTTTCATGCTCTCAACAGTCATATCAGCATTCATGTCGCTTGGTACAGGCACATTGTATCCATGATTTCACCTCACCTTTCTATCCTATGCATTAATGAAACCATTCATTTTTCTAAATGAAATTCGATGGTAGTCTGGGGTTTGATACTCATTATGGGAAATGGCTCTTAGATCTGGTCACCTTTCGGTTCTCTGTATCTCTAAACTTAAGAGTTCACGGCAGGGTATTCTCCAAACCTCCCAACTTCTGTGTCTTCTAGTCTGCATAAACCTCTCTCTGCTACTCGTCGACGAGAAGTAGAGACTTACCTCCTATGATACCCATTATATCTACTTCACAGTGGAAATGGAACATATGGTTCGAATCGAGCCGAATGGTTTCCAGGCCCTTCTTTCTCATGATGATACCATAGATGACCCGAAGGCTCACGGTTGGGATGTCTTCCTCGAGAAATTCGAAGGCTACAACCTCTCGGTTGCACAGGCCTTTGCACAGACTTTTGACAGTTTTAGGGCCAAGGTCGGTGATTTGCAGTTGGAAATAATAGAATATTTCATAAGCCAGGCGACATGACTCCCATTGAAAGGCGAAAAGTGGTTTAAGAATGCTAAAATGGAGGATGTTTCATGGAGCTTGTTCATGGTTTCCTACAAATCCACTTGCTGTCCAAAATGTATTCCCATTTCTTTTCTGAAACCTAGATGGCACAACCTTATTTTGATTTTGAAACAGTTTATCACATGTGAAGGCTGGTATGGGTTGGTTTTTCTATACCACGTTCGTCTTCTCATGCTATTCATAGGGTTTGATTTGAACATGTCATTTTACCTGTTAATGAGCCTTTATAAAATGTCTAGATGCTATAAGTGATAGAGCATGAACTCTCTGTCGAGTATTTTTCATCTCAGGCTCATTAAAAACCTATTCATTTCTCACCTGTCGCAAACCGGTGACAACTGGAAGAGTTTTGTGATTTGAAATGGTTTCACCCAAGTCGATAATACAATCAAACCGCCTTCAATTGTAAACCCCAATTTGGATAGTCCAGTTATCGAAAGCCAGGTTTTCAATTCACCTGAGGGATTTGAATTTAATGAACCAGTGTCTATTGTTGTGGAAACCCCTGTGGTTAAGAAATTACCATGTATGTTTTCGCCCAGGAAATCATCGAAACAGATTGTGGGCGAATTAAAAGGAAAATATTCCCCTGGACCTATGAATGAACCTAATCTGCTCAGTAATGATAAACCTGTTGTAAGGAAAATTTGTAAGGGTAAGAAACAACAGAGCTCAGATTTAAATTTTAGAAACAAAAGGTCTAGTCAATTTATTTATAGGAGTTTAAGGAATCGAAAAAGTGATCATTTGAGCTCGATCTCTACGATCATGGTCAATGATCAATGTTCAGATCAAGAGATAAACAATTTCTTGGCTCAGGAAGATCCAGACAACCAATGTCCCGAGAATGAAGCTATTACCCGGGTTGAACAATATCACTTCGTGTCTAAATTACTCCCGTGTCTCAAAGGCAAAGAGGGTTTTGCAGGTATTAGTCATGACATGAAACAAGCCACAAGGAAGTATGAAATACCCGTCGCTAACTATATTCCACATCGGTCTTCCATTGCACCAGTGCATTGTGACAGTTTCTTAGATTGGATAGAGTGATATTATAGAGATATTCCGCTCTTACAGGCTCAAGTAAAATGTTTAGATGCTCGGCATTCTCTATTGTAACGAGAGAACAAAGACTTGAAAGCACACACAGAAAGGGAAAAAAAATATCCAAGAGATCCGGTAATATAATCATAAAAAAATACAACCAGTTTCAAAGCCATCATAAATTCAGAACTGTCTGGTCCTTCTTTTGCTAATTTCTAATGGTAAAAATGATTTTATTTTATTTTATTCCATTTTGTTATGAAAAATCAAAATAGGGAGATTTAATTTTGACTTCTTTTGTTAATAATAAGACTAGCTACAGAATCTATGATTTTGTAGCCAGTCTATTTTTGAATATTAGTTAGCATTGTTTTTTTGAATATCAAATTTGTTTTTTCTATCTATAGGAAATTGATGATTATGATGCTAATTACATGAAGCAAACACCTTGGATCATACGCTCTATTATTCAATAGTTTATGTCTTTTATGTTTATAAAAATTTGGTGTATTTTTTACAAACCAACTAATACATGAGTGGTTTCTAGTTTCACTATTTTTGTAATACTGTCTATTTTGGGGGGATTTAACTATATCTTGTATGATAAGAGCATGTGAATCCTGAACTAGTTTAAATATTGGTCACTCTTAGTAGTGAAGAACATCTTTGGCTCGGACACATTATGGACATATGACTTTTTTTTTTTTGAAGATTGATATGGAGAAGTTGTTCACTATTTGGCTTTAGACCTATGTGACGCTTACCCTATTATGTTTTTTTTGCTTCTATCTTATGGAATGTTATTACATTTGATGTAGCTTTAGTCTGGTTATCGTACGGTATTTCATATCATTCAGCACTTTAATTATTTATGTAATTTGTTGTTTCATATTACATCTGTGATCAGTCTGTTGTTTAAATATTGTTGATTTATGCTGGATATTGGATGATGGATTATATGAATGCTTTATATTTATTTTCCTTTATTATAAGTGTTCATTATTATAAGATCACCAGACCTATATATTTATCAATCTGTTGTTATATTCTTGTTCCAAAGCACCTTTGAGTTTTCTCTGGGAGTATTAGCACCGGCCTGTTACAGGTTTCCCTCATAAGCAGGACGACTTGGAGCTTAGATGGCACAGGAAGATAAATTCATTTTAGTCAATTAATTACATGTTAGCTTACTTGTTCTTTAGTTAGATTATTTATCAATGAAATAAGAACAACTCGAATTAGCTTTCATTGTTTACCTATTCTTATTTCAATTACATTTGATTAGCATTCTTTAGTCTTTTTTAGATTTTAAATATTAAACAAAAAATGTATGTGTTTTCTTTATCTCTTTGATAAACACTTTCAAAAACATCTATTTCACAAGATATCCAGTAAATCTTGCAAGTTGTATATACAATGTTCATAATCATATGCACATATTCATGTTTCTATTTTGACTTTTGTAAATTATTAAACTTATGTTCTTAGTATCATAGCTTTATAGGTTAGTTTCATTCATTTTTAGGACTTTAGTTGGCCAACGGAGCCATTAAACCCGTTGAGTCATTTCATTCCAAATGACTTGGGTTATTTAGACAACCCTGGTCTAGATTTGACCTTCCAGTTGACGGTGTGTCAATTACACCCGTCAACACAACCTCAATGGCAGTTTGGGGAATGTTGAAGCCAAAAGCTCAGAAACATGTGCACGCTTTTTAGAATGTGAGCATGTTCATGGGCACCCCATTGTGACTTTTCAACCATCATCTTCGTGCAAGCACCCTTATATTTTAACTTCAAATTGTCATTTACCAAGACAAGGACTCTGCCCATGTTCCTTAAAGAGCTTGCTCTGCATGTAGAAGCATGTGAGTGTTATGAATTTATGCAGGAGGAGGGCTATCGGCACAAAGCAAGCTTGTCCATCCTATAACTCTATAACCTTGAGAGTTAGAGGGAGACGATGAAGCATTTGGACGCATTGGTGGTGATGGTATGTGGTGTAATAAATTTATTGTAGTGTATGATTATGTTTGTTTTGTATTGTATTTATAAATCACTCCATCACAATAAAATATTATTGTATTAATATTATTAAATAATAACTTAATATGAAAAAAATTTAAAATATAAATTCTCTAATTCTAAATAAACTTCAAAAATCCTTATGAGTTATATTTTAACTTCAAAATTCCAATAATTGATATGATTAATTCAAAATTTCAATAATTGGTATGATTAAATAACAATTTAATATAAAAAAAATTTAAAATATAAATTCTTTAATTCTAAATAAACTTAAAAAAATCCCTTATAAGTTATATTTTAACTTCAAAATTTCAATAATTTTACAAACTATTATTTTTTACAATATATTTTTATAATATAATGTAATAAATTTATTTTAGTAAATGATTATGTTCGTTTTGTTTTGTATATTATAATGTTTAATAATAAATTTATTTTTAATATTAATTTTATATTTGTTTATAATTTTTATTTTTTTATAATTTTTTATTTTTTTAGAGTTTATTTTTTTTAATAATAGAATGCATATAGTTTTTAATATATATAATTTTAAGTTCACTATCTAAACAGCATAAAAATAATATATAAATCAATATGAATTTATCTTAATTTTGGATGTATAGCTAGAATGATTTGTGATGATACAAAATAAACATAAATTACTAAACTTATTTAAAAAAAAATCTCTAATAGATTTATCTAAACTCTATTTCAAAATAATATATATATATATATATATATATATATATATATATATATATATATATATATATATATATATCTATATATATATTTTATTTTTACTATTTTAATTATTTATTTTTTTTTTTTTTTTTTTTTTTTTTTTTTTTTTTTTTTTTTTTTTTTTTTTTTTTTAAATTAATAATAAAATAAATACAAATTATTTGATAAATTATTTTATTGATACTTTATTTAATTGACAATCATAAATAAAGTGTGGACTTTTAATCTGTCACCATTTTCATAATTGAAAATAAATAAATAAATGTGGAATGTGTATTGAGTTTTAAGTTAAATGTTGGAGAGGAAAAATTGTTATCCTCCCACCTTACTTAGAGGTTGACTAAATCTATCAAAATTGGGTGTTCAATTGTATCATTAGTTTGTGATTGCAAGTTGATTCATCACCTTTATTCAAGGAGAATGAAACCCCTTAAACAAATAATTGGTGATCTCTAAGGAGATAGATTTTCACTCCAACTAAATACCTTTGGGTCTTGAATCATTAACATATTTCAACATATTTCCTTACGTAAAAAACTAACTCAAAACAATCCCCTATAATATCCACATACCCTTTCAACCCCTATAATTTACCAAGTTACTGGTTATCCCTTTTTTGTCCATCATCCCTCCCTTAAACTAGACATAATGCAATGTCCAATATCCACTTCAACTTAACTCCATACATTAAGTTAAAGTTATATGATGTAATGAAAATATAACCAATTGAGATTTATCCTCATCCCAGAAAGTGTTATTAAATTTTAAATCATTTTTAATTAATTTCTTAAATTTCCTATTTTCTTAATAATATATATATATATTAAAAACCAACTATACTACATGCATTTTTTGCTTTCGAGCTTTCCACTGTTAGAAGGGTCACATTCGAATAATAGCGCAACATGTTCGTGTACAGTGAATAACACATTCGAATAATAGCGCAACATGTTCGTGTACAGTGAATAATGGAATTCATGTTTATGAATAATGGAATCATGTTTATGAACACTGAACATACTCATTTCCGATCTTTCTAAACTTTGAACCATAAACCTGGAGCCATGAGTTTTCTGTCACTCGGTCTCCACTTGGAAGACATTCCTAGCCCTATTGCAGCAGATTAATACGAGCCATGGGGCCGAATAAGCCCGTCCATACAGAAGTGAACCATGAGCAACAACGATCTTGAATACATAATTCTACAAAAAAATGGGGGAACGAACGGAGAACGAAAAAACCCTCTCGGCGAAAAATGGCGCCGCGGGGTGCTGCCATCCATTCGTTGGAATCACAGCATTAACTACCCTTGCTTCTTCTTCCGGGTTTTGTTTTCCAGCTTCTTCATTAAACAGCAACCTGTCAAGATCTCCTCCTCCCAAGGGCGACACCAGGATTGGAGATAACAAAGGAATTGGGCTCCTGCAGGATAACCCCATCGAATCCGGTGACAGCGTTGTCAATTTCATTTTAGCAGGCGCCCACTTCTGCAATCGGCTAAGAGGCGGCTGCTGCTGGGTTTCAGAGACCAAGGATCGAACCTCGAGCGCATCGTTGTCATGTCTCTCCATCGATTCAAACGACCTTTCCTGCACAAATTCAACAGCATCACCACCACGACTTTGGCTTGCAGCCATTTCTCCTCGCTTCCTAGCAACAAAATCAGACGTTTGCCTGGCAGAAGGCGCCTGTTCGAATCCCCCTGGTTTATGAGAAAAAAAAAACCTTTGCTTCCAGATCTGATTGCCTGGAACTGATCAACAACTCGCTGATGGGATTATAGAAATAGGGGGTTTTATAAACAGATGGGGAATTGGGATTCGGTAACAGATAGCAAAATATATTTTTGGTATCACAAAAAAACAAGAGTGTGAGGAAGAGAGCGATCCACGTCAAAGAATGTTGGTTCTGGGACTGATCGTGTGACGGTGGTCTCGGCCAGGGTGTGTGGATCTGATCTGCAAAAATCTGACGCATGTGAGTTAAAGACGGTGGGCGTGTGTTGACCGCACGTTACACGCACGGATCTATATTGGAAGTCATTCGTTGTCCAAAAACGTATTATTGAAAACGACAATTAGTTATCTTCTTGGAATTTCCAATAGAAATTTTTCACAAAAATTATATTAAATAATTTTTTAAAACATCATCTGAAAATATAAATGGCTGACCAGGCCTACAAACTAGGGACTATTCAAAACCTTTCCCCAACAAAAACAGGAAATTACAGCCTTGACTAATCATTCCTTAGGAATCGAGAAATAAACCTCTTACTTTGAAAGTATTCCAGCAAGAGAAGGTGTGAAAATTATACAAAATCCGAGGTCCCTTGCCAAGAAGAAAAAATCAATCCATGATACAATGGGGCGGATGGAATCTAGCGAATTAAAAGATGTCCTCAACGAGAGTAAGCACTGCTTTCTCTCTGTCCCGAGTGAAGTATGTGAACCTCCCTTTTATTGTCGATAGAGCTTGCTTTGACATCTGATCGACCACTATATTTGTTTCTCTGAAAATATGATGACAATGAATACTTTGGAAGGTGGGAATCAGTTCTTTAATGCGGCGTTTCCAAGCTTCAATGTTCACTGTTTGAAGCCTTCCTTTCTGATCTAGTCAGTCTATTATAACCTTTGAATCCCCCATTATTTGAATGAATTGAAGGTCTAATAGCTTGGCGAGGGTAAGAGTACCCCAGGCTCCTAGCAATTCCGCTTTTGTGTTTGACCCCTCGCCACAATTTAAAAACCAGCGATAGACTAAAGAATTTGTGCACATCCTTCCTCTTGGAATTGTTTTTATTTTCTTCTTGAAATGCCATCCTCGGAGTTTTTTTTTTGACAATAAACCATGTATGCATCCCTCACATCATCAGTTACTCTATAAATACATATGGTATCCTGATTCATTATCACCCATGTTCCAATGATGTTATCTATGGTTGCATCCTTGAGAATCCAATCATGTCTTATCCCAATTTTCCCCTCCTTTGGCAACACTCATATTATTCAATATTTCAACCTATTATCAGGTTTAGTGCCCAACACATATCCAATTCATATGTTAGACACACATGAATATATGTCTCCCTTACCCTAACTTAAGCTACATGGATCTAAATACAATCAATATCTTCCCATGGCTGTGACATGATATCCTATATACAACTAGGATCACCCAATGGACTTGACACGATATCGTTCTTCAGGAAGTCATGCCTTTTCAGTCCAAGAATTAGCATTTTCCTTTTGACTAAGATTATGTAGCATGAAATATGCATATAGTTTAACTTCCTTTGTATGGATAATATGAAATGCTAGCTCTAAGCCTCAATTCTTGCAAAATATATGATTAGAATATTGAAATTTTCTTGAGGTCACTAGTTGGTAAATGTGTCATGTTGTTAATAGTAGTCTCTGCTAGAAGTGAGCACTGTGGGATTTGTCTAGTACATATTTCACTAAAGTAAATTTAAATGGTATTACTCTACCTTATAAAGAAAAAACAGAAGGCTCAAGACATTTTAGGGAGAAGTTGTACATGTTTTTAAGTGGTCTATGGGAATTTCAACTAAAATATAGTTTAAGAATTAAGTAGCAAAGTATAGTTGTCATGCCTAGAGATTTAAATAGAATGGAATCAATATTGGCTCCTAATCCTTATGTGTTCTCTTGTGGTAGCGTTAATGTTTGAAAGCAAAATGAACATAAATGTAGTGATGAAATGGAAAATCTTTTCCATTTGATATCTTGAGACTAAAAAAGTTGAACTGGCAGGTGTATTTGATGCTCCTGAGTTAGCTTTTGGTTTCCATGATGAAAAATGGGAGTTCAAGTGTTGAGTTAGATGCAGATTATGCAGAAAGTGAAATCCCATGTGACTCTTATTGTTGTGAAAAGAAATTTTTTGAACATGAAAATCCATCTACGACATCAGTTGGATGCATCTCTGCACAGTTGGAGGTTGAGCTTATATACAATGGTTTTCAGATATTTAAACTAGTACTCAGTAGGAGTCTTAATGAGAATATGAGAACTTATTGCACCTCACTATTACTTGTGGTCACCAGTCAGCCTGACACAAACTTCAGTGGAGGTAAGCATTTCCATACACACAAGCAAAGGCTTACACTGCACATCTCTACATGATCCTTAAGATGGATGGTTTAAGTTTCTTAATTAGTAGGATCTATAATTCAACTATGTTAACTAAATCTATAGAGCCTTGTTTATTAAACACCTCAATACATAATTCAAAGAACCAATTATATCAATAGCTTGAACCTCGTTACTATAACTTTTAGTGCTTTTTCCAAGACTATGCACTAAATGAGACATATCACCAAAAATATTAGCTAAAGCATCCATAGAGTTTAAGTGAACCTATGATTTGACCTCTCTGTATGTGGTGATTATCATAAGTGTCATAAAGTTCATTTCCAAGCTTTGACGGAAGGAAAATCACTATGAGGATGTAAACCACTTCCATCATTTTAGGAGTGGTACATGCCTATGCAGGGATTATTAGGTATGCTTACAGATGAGGCCAACATAATTGTTTTTCATTAGTGGCCATGCTCTCTAATGAATAGGTTAGTTCTTTGCAATCAAACACAATAATCGCATGCCTTGGGAAAGTTCTACAATCATAATGTGTATGGATTTGGGGTTTACAAAGACACGTTGCACTTCTAAATCCATGGAAACATGGGATGTGTCATACCTCTAATAGAATAATGTGCATTATAGGTAGCTATCTCTGGGTTCAAAATAATTTGGCATGTTTAATCCAGGTTAACTTTTAAATGCATGGCTCTAGATTAACCTCTTGGGCATAGGTTAGGTTTATGAAGTATGGTATCAAACACAGTGAGAACACCTCTTGGTAATATGTGGAGTTTGAATGGATATGGACATTGGGTTTTACCAATACAAGTTGTAATTCCAAAATCCATGAAGAGATGGAATGCATGATAGAACAATGAACTATGTGCATTATGGGTAGCTATATTTGGGTCTAGAATCATTTGGCATGGTTATGCCTAGGTTCACTTTTGTTGCCACTTTTTAAAAAGTCTATTCATTGATAGCATCAAAGGCATGTCTTGATTTATTTCAGGCAATGTCACAAGGCATAGCAAGGTATGGATACCATTTTACTATAGAGTCCATTATTCCAGGATATATTGAAGATGAGATACAATTTACTAATTGAGTTTGGAATTCATTTTGAGTTTGAACTCATGAACAACATAAGAAGGGTACTAAGCATGTTTCAGGTTATGGAGGATGTTGTAAACTAGTTAAAGAACTCTATACAACTCAATCCTCTTTACAATAGGAGGATTATTTAACATGAGGAAAACCATTTGGAATGATTACAATATGAAATATTTCAAGAATCGGGATATTAAATGGATTTATTATGTATGTCTTCAACAACCTTTTCCATGGCCATTCTCTATTCTTACACTTATGATGGAACTTCGCTCATTAATTGCTATGATGGGGATTTCAAACCATCCCCATAAGTATCTATGACTAGGATTACAAGCTACCTCTATACATTTCTATGGGGGATTTTCAAACCACACCCATAAATTGTTATGAGAGGGTTTTCAAACTACCCCATAAGTTGTTATGAGGGAGGTTTCAAACTGCCCCTATACCATCTTTCTATGGGGGAGGTTTCAAATTACCCTCGTAAACTACTATGCAGGGGGTTTCAAACTGCGTCAATACCTTACTATGAGGGGGGTTTCAAATTTCCCCCATAAGATGTTATCAGGGGGGTTTCAAACCACCCATATGATGTTATCGGGGGTTTCAAACCACCCATATAAGTTGTTATGAGGGGGGCTTTAGAATACCCCTTACATTTCTGTGAGGGAGGTTATATATATATATATATATATATATATATATATATATTGTTACATTCGTCAGTGGAATATCTCATTTAACGAATGTCAATGCGTTCTCCTGCTATGCTCATTGATTACCAATTTGAATATTCGACGAACGTAATGCCGAATGTTCTCCGTTATGCTCGTCGGATTGCTGACGAAACTAACCGTTGGTCCCATAGCACCCTCGTCGAACGTGTTGTTGGACCATTGGTTTTCCGATGTCCATAGCCCTTAAATTTTCACCAGATCGTCGAACCATCCCAACATTAGATGCATAACAACGTCGTTAGTCTAATTGTGTTACTGTCGGCTATAACCAACGAATTTTCAACGGAGTACCGACGCATGTTGGGAATCAGACTGTCGGACACAACATTAGAGGTCCTACTTTGCAGTCAGATTTGTGATTGTTGTTTTTGTTGAACTTTCGACGCTTAGATGTTAGAAATAATAGCAAATATGAAAGATGTTTTGGTCCTTACGGCTGTCGGTATACCGACCCATTCCTATCAGATATCCAACATCCTTAATTTCATCGGAAAATTCGATAAACACCGACGGATCTGGTAGCCACGTTTGTTCAAAGTACCGATGGAAGGCCATTGACACATCGACGTACAACCGTCGTATTTGATCAAAATTCTAGTAGTGTGGAGATTGGACAAAGAAACAAAATTCTTACAAGTTTTTTTCTACAATGAATTAACACACTTACAACATGATACTTTATAATTCAAGACAAGAAAAATCACCACAAATGATATTGTCATTCAAAAGGGTGTTTCCCTCCTTCATGACCCTAATCTCTCAAATATGCCATCCTGCAATAATTATAATAATCAAAGCATGAAATTTAATTAAAAAATGCCTAAAATCAATTGTATTTTGTAGATTTTAACCTTGTACAATATTTACATTAAACAAAATTTCAATAAAAGAACATAAAAGATGCAATGGCAAATACACACATTACACATAGATTTTTCCTTTGGAAACCCAAACCGGGAAAACCAACATATTCTATATTCATTCATTGTGCTACATTGTTTACAATACAATATACATATCGGAGCCAGCGACATCCAAAACCCTAACCTAATTCCCGGATTAGTCAACAACCCTAATTCCTTAACCAGAAATAGAAAACCATCGGCAAAAACCATGTGTCGAAAAACCACCCAACAATCGACACGAAATCGAGGGGACATGAAAAATGAGACAAAATGTGACATGTTTCCCCTCAAACTCCCCTGCATGCCCGACGCAACGTAGCAGACTCTACATCTAGTCGTGGAAAGAATATAACACATACCCAACACGCTCATGATACATAAAAATTAATCGATGAATGATCTCACTGTGAATAACTCAGGCAATGATGGAGATTCACTAACAAGTGAAGCATTTGGCTGTACAAGTTTCTATAAGGAAACGTCCATTTTCATCGACCATTGTATCCACATTGGATGATGGGTGGGACATGAATGAGGGAAAAGTGGTGCAGCCACAGTGGATTAAACAATGTGGGATACAACAGGGAAAAATGGTGGGTGGCATATAGATGCAACCACTATGGATGGATGGGATGGAAAATATGGTGGGGGTGGATGGAGATAAAACCCCATGAGTTGTGTGATGGATGGCAGTAACCTAGGGGGGGTAAGTGGTATCCTAAGAACCGAGACAGGGTGGCCAAGGAATGGACTTTCTTTATAGCTTGGGACAAATGAATGGGGGAATGTGGGTAGTGTTGAATGGTGTAATGGAGGTATTGGTGACCTAGAAAACAATGAGCCAACCTTGCATACCCATTTATAATATTTTATTAGTACAAAAACATGAGATTCAACCAAAACAAGATGACAAATTTTGCATTTAAACAAGATTTAACTCAACACATGATACTTGGGTATGGGGTGATCTGTCCATCCCAGGTGGACTTGGTTCATCATTGTCTGAAACCACAACTTGTAGAAACAAAACTACATTATATTTGATTTCTCATAAACAAATTGTAGAAACACAACAACTATCTTACACATGTAGAAAAAAAATAGTATATCGATGAGATTTCTCGAGAATGAGCAAAGCATTGTGGTGAATTTATCAAAGGTGACATTGAACACACTAGTACACAATATTTTACAGAAAGGGTTGATTTTTGTGGTAGTCCCAAACAAGGTACTTGTGTAAGAGTTTGTGCGCATCATTGAATCTTCCCTCATATCCAAAAAAATAGAAAATGCTAAAGCGATTAGGAAAGAATGTGTGGTACTGGTGAGATCTTCTAAACCACCAAAAAACAAATTGTATAAGGATGAAAAAAAATATCTATGGGATTTAAGAAATAATAAATACATTTAGATACTCAAGGCTAACAAGGGGAACACTACTATCAAAATGGATGAAGTAGATTACCATAACAAACTAATAGAGCACCTCACATGTGGAATGTAACACCCCGATTTTAAGCCCTATGAACTAGAATGTATTATGTAAGTGTAACTTCCGCTAGTGAGATGATAAAGTTGGAAAGGGGTCGGAGTGCCTAGGAAATGTAATACTTCTATATATATTAATAAAATATATCGTTGGCTGCAAGACGGACAAGGACAAGAGATAGAGGGGGATAAAGGGGCTAAGTATTTTTTTTATATTTTATTTACCCATATTTGTTTTAATTGAGAAAAGTGGTTACATGAGCTTCTTGGGAGGAAGGCCATGTGGTTCTTGATTTCATGTAATTATATAAACATCTCATATGGGATATTTTGGGGGTTCTTCTCCATGTACTCTTACACTCTTTCCTTTGGATTCTTCCTCATTCACTCTTGCTAATTCGTGTGCTCTTGGTTGGAGCATGGAAACAAATGGCTGGAGGAGAAGAGCCATTGTGGGATGGTTGTGAGGAATTATTTATCATTCCAGGTTGGAATGGATGCCTATGGGCATGAGATTAATGATAGTTTTGAAAGAACTGTCACAACTAAGAATCCTTGGAGTTTCTAGCATGGATACTTCCCGACCAATAGCACTGGATCCCTGGAGAGAAATGGAATAGAATAAGGGACTACATGGCAGAGAAAACGGTTCATTTCTTTGGATTGTGTAGGTCGAAGGGGAAAGAGAGCTAAAAATTAGGATTATTGTGTGGTTGGGAAAACCTAAGAGCTAATTAGCCAACTCTTGTGTCTTAGATTTGGCTTAGAACCCTTCCTTGTGCATTCATACCCCTGGCTCGAGGGTGACCTATTGTTGAGAATTGGAACAATAATGGCTATGGTTGGGAGGAACGACCTTGGTCTGTAGCCAGTTGGTGATGGGTTAATAAAAGATAAGTTTTCTTTGTGTTTTCCACATAATTTATATTTATTGTGTATATTTATCTTTGATATATATTTTCGTGTCCATGCTTGTTGGTTATTGTTGTGCATGGCACGTTGTTCCTTTCTTGGATGGTTTGGCATGAATCTTGATTATTATATGTGTGGTTATTGCAATCTTTCATGCTTCTTTTTGAATTAATTATTATCAGAAATCGAAATACCTAGCCTGTTGGTGGCTAGGTATGTTACATATTAGTATTAGAGCTTCTGGTTGAAACACCAGACTAGTATGGGCCAAAACAAGTGTGAATTTGAGAAATTTGTTGTGGCGGACTTTGATCTGAGCGAAATTGCGGAAAAACAAAAATATTAGAGAGAAAGATCCCTAAATTCATGGGTAGATTCGAGTTTTAAATAATTTGAATTGTCTAAGAAGTTTAACAGATTTGATCTACAGAGTTGCAAAGCCGAATTCAACCTTGAATATCGAAAAATTTGAAGTTTTAATGATTTTTGTAGCATGGGGTAGAGTTTAGCGAATCGACGACCAAGATTGTATTCGATCTCGGAATCGATGGCCTAGATTCCTCCTCGAAAAATTTAAAAATTATTGATAATTTTTTAAATTTTGACCAAGTTACCATATCGACGATTGAGATTCATATCAGTGTTTTGGAAAATGAGGAAGATCAATGATTCATGTTCATTTTAGGTCATTTTGGAAGCCAAAGGAAATCAATGGTCGAGATCAATTTGATTGGGAGATCGATGGCCCAGATTCACCTAGCTTTTGGCCAAAAATCTCTAAGTGTTGAAATTCATCAACAGAAATATCTGATCATAGACAGTTGATGGTTGGGGATTGGTAGAATTTGGTGAAGTTTACATTCATCAAAATAAATCTTCAATGGTTGATGGGCGAGGATGGACAAGTTTTGGCAAAGTGTCGAATTTCGTAAAAGGAGATCGTTGATGATTGATGGTCACAGATCAACGAGTTTGGATAAGGGTCAAAGTTTGGCCAAGAGACATCTTCGATCGTCGATGGTCGATGTTCGCAGATCGACGAGCTTGGAAAAGTGTTGAAGTTTGGATAAGAGACATCTTCGATCGTTCATGCTTGATGGATCGGGGATCGAAGACTTTGGGAGAAGTTTTCATTCGACTAAAGGAAATCTCTTTCTGTCGATGGTCGATGAAGAAAAGGAAGGTGGTGACGTGTCATTCCATGTCATCATCCATGTGGCATTCCACATCATCCCAATCGATGCCTCAAGATGACATGTTATGCCATGTCATCATCCATGTTTCATGCCACGTCAACAAAGAGATGGAAAATCGCCAATGGTCAGGGTTCGACGAGATTTTTAAAAATCTTGGTTTGTCGAGGAAGATGACCGATGGTCGATGATCAGGCATCGGTGAGATTCATGGGCGAATTTTGGTTTGTGGAGAAAAAAATTCGTTGACCAATGTTCAATGATCGGGCATCGAAGAGATTGGTGGAAAGGTTTGGTTCACAAAGTAAATCATCAATCATATATTGTTAATAACCGATAGAGAGCAGATCGACAGTCCAAAATGCTTCTAACTTGAGATCGAGAGTGCCATTTTCTTATTTTGGCCATAACTGGAGAAAATTAAGTTAGATTGTGATGAAACTTGTGGTTTTTTCCACAGAGAGGAGATCTACAAAAGTTTCATAGAGGTCCATAGTCCATTTCTGCTTGGATTTGTCAGAAATTGCAAAATACTGGTTTTTAAAGATCTGGGTCCATATCATTGGAAAAGGTCCAGATTAAGATGAAACTCTTAGAGGGAGTCTAGAAAATAGACACGGAAACAAGCCATGAAGGAACTGAATAAATCCTAAGGGGATTGGAATGGGGACACTGAAATAGGCCAAAATCCACTATTCTAAGCCACTTTTTAAGGATTTTTGAGATTTTCGGAGGAAAAGTGACCCTAGATTACCAAACTGAAATTTTTTATTCAATCTACATTTTATATACTCATCAAGAAAAACAACTTTGGGTTTGTGAAATTTTTATAGAAGTTCATAGATTGTGAGATAATCAGTTTTGCTAAAAATTCTAAGCCTGGAAAAAGGGGTGAAAAAGGACAAAGTTGCAGATTCCATATTGTTGTAGTTTTTTATTGGTGTATCAAATTGAAAATCTAGGAGTTGATATGAATTCCTTGTCATTACTATCAACTATCTATAATATAAAAGTTTCTCTATTCCTAATGTATTTTCATTTGCAGATGACAGAAGTTGGCATTTCAATAAAATTACACCAGTGGAGAAAATGCACAAAAAGGGTGAAAGTGACTTTTTCAAGAAGCCACAACTTTCATCTCAGGGATCAAAATGAGGAATGAGTATAGTCATTGGAAATATGAATCAGAGGAGAATAACCTAAAATTATTATAATTTGGATAATTGTGACATAATTCTTCAAGAAATGAGCAGAAAAGGGACATGTAGCATTAATTGGCAATTTTCTACAATATGCATAATTCTAACAAAAATGGGTGCTTGCACATTTTGTAGAAGTAGAGATGTAATCATATAAATTCAAGACTAGGATTGGATATCAGGATCATGGAAGCATGGCAGAGCTTGTAGAAGTTGGTTGAGGCAATAAAGAGCTACAAGGCAAGAAATGAAAAGTGGATAAAGAACTTAGAAGAATGGAACAAAAGGATTATTACTCAATTGCTACAAAGTGTGAATGAAGTGCAAGAAAATCAACAAGATTCCTCACATAGGCCATGAATCCAGCAAGTGAATGATGTCATTAATGGGCATAGAAAGGAAAAGTAAGACTCCACAACCTTGAAGCTAGAGATGTGTAGATAGTTGTAATCTTGATGTGAAAGAGAAGAAGCAACTTAAGAGGTGATGTATGAATCATCTCTATGTGCCAAGAACAAGAGTTTCTAGGAAGTATTTGTTATATATGACTTAGCTACTTGTCTAAAAGTACTCATAACAAGAAAGCCACTTATGATATCAACGTTCCTAGTGGAAGCATGATACTAATGTAGAGAAAATCGACGATAAAATAATGAAGGTTCTTTCACTTGAAGAGTACTAATGAATGAAAACAAACTTCCATTGGGAATGATATTGAGTGGGAAAAGTATGGCTTCACAAGGAATTTTTAAATGAAGTGAAGAGAACCATTTCCCGAAATTGAATTAATCCAATGGATGGCTAGAAGTAATAGAAGGGATGTGGGATGACTATGGGTAGGTTGATTTAAGGATGTTGTAATAGTAGAGTGATGTAATGTTGTGAGCTACCTCATTCTAAGGTGATAGAATGTTTCATAAAGGTAAATTGGATATGGCTACCGAAAAGAAGCTGTTGCAAATTGAACACATTGGTTGGATTGTAGAATGGCCAAGTGGAACTCGGTTGGAAAGTATTCAGACCGGGGAACAGTAATGCAGATGAGTGGAATGGGAGCACACAAGGCAGCAAGGATCCGAAAAAATTATGGAAAACCATCTACAACATAAATAAATGAATAAGTGAACTGAAACAGAAATGCACTAGAGTGCAGGATGCATACAATGAAGTTAGATGCATTAGTAGGTATGCTAACAGTGAATGCTTGGTGCATATGGATGTGGATTTGTGCATATGTACATTCTTAGATAGGCATATGGCATTCTTGTGGACTTAGAATAGTATGCTACTATGAAATAATGATGTTATGTTAATTGAGTATGACTAATGATGGATTATGTATTCAGGAAAAATGATATAGCATGGTTAAAGATGCAGATATTGTTGTTGCTACTTATGACTTCCATCTATTTGAAGACTCATGAGGGAGTTAAGAATGGTGATCAAAAGGATGGAGGAGGAATCATGTGAGCTTATACAAATACTAGTTGATCAAGAAGCATCAAGTAGGTTGATAATAGCCACGCAGGTATACAGTTGATTGCTTCCAATGTTGAAGAGAATTGAGGTAAGAATTCCCTCGGTTAATTTTTCAAGATTTAAATTGATATGTAATGGTCGAGTATGTAAATTTTGTTAATCCTAGAATGATTTTAGATAAAATTTAGTTTCATATTGTGTTATGATTGGTTATGGGATCATAACCGGGTTGATT
>SNQJ01S0034392.1:82176-92252 GCA_010110895.2 Picea sitchensis | reverse complement strand
GTTGATATATTGTAGGACTTAAAACCATATGAAAAAGACTGAGACAAATCTCTCTATATAGTACTAAGAGAATAGATTCATGTACATGGTAGATGATTTGTAAACTACCGTGGATATTCCACTGGAAAAGATCATCACAACATATCTGATAAATAAAACTGAAATCTATAGTATGAAGGTTAAATCTTTTAGATTCCAGAACCTTTAATTACTTATTTTTTGCTTATGCATGAAACAGTTAAAGTGCGAAAAATAGAGAACAATAAAATACAATCACAAACTATCCATAAAATAGCACAAAGTTTTGATCTGGGAAACCCTTACAAGGGAAAACCCAGCTAGAAGGTGAGGATGCTCTACTCTCTTTTCTTTGGTATGTAAATAATGCAAGTACATAAATTGTCGTGGATATTCCACAGGAATAGTTCGTCACAACAGATATTATAAATAAAACTGAAATCTACATTATGAAGGTTAAATTCCTTTAGATTCTAGAATCTTTAGTTATTCATTTTCTGCTTATGCATGAAATAAATAAAATCTAGAAAATAGAGAACAATAAAATACAATTACACACCATCCACAAAATAACACAAAGATTTGCTTTGGAAAACCCTTATAGGAGAAAACCCAACTAGAAGATGAGGTTGCTCTGATCTCTTTTCTCAGGTATGGAAATAATACAAGTACAAAGGAGAAGGCACTCTCTATGGATTTATGAGACCTGTGGCTTGTTAGGATACTACAGAACATTAACCCCCCTCTGTTATTCTCTCTAATTTCCCACTCCCAATTGTTTCTCTCTGCTATGGAACAAAATACAATAACATAGAATGGAGCCCT
This sequence comes from Picea sitchensis, assembly GCA_010110895.2. Classification (NCBI taxonomy): domain Eukaryota; kingdom Viridiplantae; phylum Streptophyta; class Pinopsida; order Pinales; family Pinaceae; genus Picea; species Picea sitchensis. Next base: position 91,409 of record SNQJ01S0034392.1, on the reverse strand, counting down.
TTCTCCTCCTAGTGGCATGGTATTTAACATAGCTCAATAGTCATCTAGGGTTATGGTTTTGACTTCCTCAACCCTCAGTTGTGAAAAGGTTTTGGAACTTTTAGAATGTTCTAGAAAATCCACTATGTGGCTAGCCCCACACGTTTGAATAATGGGGGCTAACGTGTTGGTTGTGGAGCCTGATTATCTTCTTGATTCAGAAGTCTTGTTTCAACTGTGTTTGGGCCCCATTACCTTAAGGGCAGGTCCAAGGGGAGTGGTGAGAAATTTTGGAGCCCACTTGGCAGGGGATTCGGGGGCAGCGCCCCTGAAGAAAAATTTTGGGAAAATTTTCCTTGTAAAATATTGTAATTTCGTAGTCAATTTGGATCGTTCATTATAAGGTTGCAGATCTGACAGTAGAAGTTATGTTAGGTATTCTTTCCCTAGAAGGAAAACTTATTCATGTATGAGGGAATTGTATGCGGATGTGTGAGAGATTGAATATTGTATTCTAAGAGAGGAGACTGTGATAGAAAGAAGAGAAAGTTACATCAAGTATGTTGTAGGTTGTATCCCTTCATTTTGCTGAATAATAATGAAGGAAGGACCTGGCAATTTCTCCGTTGAACGTAACCCACACTAGGTGAACCAAGTATATCTATGTCTCCATTGTATTGTGTATATTATGTGTTTTATTTCCGCATTTGTTTTATTTTATTGCTCCACAATCCTGTTTTTCTAACATAACATTACATACATGCGCACCATGGTGATCAATATGGTAGGTCAACTTGTGGGAGACATAAATTTCACATACGAACTCCAATTGAGAAAATTATTGCACAATTGGAAAGGTATTGATGTGTATAATATATATGGTGGATCCATAGTAAGGTTTGTACCATAAACAAAGTGTCATTTGATGCCTCAAAATGTCTCTGAAATATTTTAGATGATTGTTTTGGACCCAAATTTCCAAATTTGGACCAGTTGCTAAAATGGCTCTGCAAGTTGATTCCTCCAGAAAAATTCACCCATAAAGCATTGAGATAGATGACAAATAATATAATGATCCAATCCAGATCATACCTCCCCATTTAGAGAGGCTTTTGGTCGCCAAAATATTTACTGAATGAGGTGAGGAAATCTTTCCTCTACCTTCTCCCTAGAGTACCACTTTTATTTTCTTGGAAGTTGTCCTTTAAACCCAATCTTCCAAAGGTCATGTTGTCCCTGTCTTGCAGTTATGGATCGCTTCTGCAAAATTGTGTCCTCTGCCAACTCTACTTGTGCATATGGTGCTAAATCCTCTATGGAAGGTAGTACCTACTCCTCCTCCTGATCCAACATGGAGGGATCATACAATTTGAGATTATCCACATTCACTACTGAGTAAATGCACATGTATGGGGGTAGAATGAGTCTGTAGGCATTATCTCCCACCTTTTTTGATACCTAAAAAGGACCATACTATAGAGCCTTGATATTTTTACTAGGACCTTTTAGTATTTCCTTATTCAGTTGTAACCATACTTTGTCTCCCACTATGAATGTTCTCTTTGTTCTGTGTTCGTCATGTTTAGCCTTGTACTTTTCTTGTGACTTCTTCATCGTCTCTTATACTTGCAAATGGATCTTCTTAATCTTCTCAAAAAATTGTTTTGGTTTTAATGCATCTCATGTGAGGTCTTCCCTCACTCCTCCTTGATATATATATACAATATCTAAGGTTGAAGGTGGAAAATATCCAAATCAAGTTTCAAAGGTGACTGACCAATAGAAGTATGGACTGATTTGTTATAAGAGTGTTGTATACAGATCAAATTTTCATCCTAGGTCTTTGAATGCTTCTAATTTTCACTACTACATATGGGCGGAAAACCTGACTCCATACTTCGACAGTAACGATAAAATTGAACATACTGTCGGATTTTATTTGCAATTTTTGTATTTTTTAAAAAGTGCCCGATCTTCGTTGGATATCTGATGAAAGGGACATAAACCCTCAAACGATACACCAAATTATTGTTAAATACTTCTATCTTCCCATCTGTCTGTGGATGGAATGTTGTATACATCTTGATCTTAGTGTCCTTCTTCTTCCACAATGTAGTCCAAAAGGAACTGATAAATCCGGTGTTCCTATCTAAGATGATGCTCCTTGAGATCGCAAAGTGCACCTAGACCTATTCAAAGAAAAATTTTGTTACTTCATGTCGCTTGATGGTATTTTTACAATGCATGAGAATGCATATTTTGTTGAATTTTTCAACTACCAAAAATAGATAGTCATATCCCTTCCTAGTTGTTGGTAAACCTCCCATAAAATACATGGAAATACTTTCCCAAGGTCGAGTGGGTACATATAAGGAATGGTATAGATCTTTCTTCTTGTTACCAGTATTGTTGGTACAATGAAGTATACATCCTCTAATATATATATAAATAGATAGATAGATAGATAGATAGATAGATAGATAGATAGATAGATACCTCACTAGGGAAACCCACCAGGAACTTTCCCTCATTTTGGGAATGGTACCCGGGGTAAACCATATTTTGTAGAAAGATAAGGATTTTTCGATAACTTGCTCATTTAAGAGCTCAACATGTCACTTGTGGGAATTNGGGGGGGGGGGACACCCCTCAACACAAACCACTTGGACTAAACCCAATTGACACACATCCTCTAATATATTTTTCTAAATATTGCATTCTAGTCTAGTACACATACCTCTATAAGTTGGCAATTGTCTTTCCAACATCAAAATGTCATGCAACCTTGGAGGTGTGAGCCTATCTAATAAGATGCAATCATTCACCTTTAGGGACATAGATATTGTCAAGCCTATAGAGTAAACCATTCTATAAATGATAGTCATCATTGTTGTCATTTTCTTCTATATGAATTTGTCCCTTTAGTTGTTGAAATACCTCCTTGAAGTCCTCATATTTTGTGTATGCCTCTTTGTATGCATCATGGTTAAAAGGCTCCATGTGCATCAGATTTCCCAAAGCTATAATATTGGATGTGGGTGGATGTGAAAGCATGTCTTCCAAATTTTTTGTTCTACCCTTCTTACACTTTATGACCAAATGAAATTGTTGTAAGAACCCCATCCATTTGCATTGCCTAGTTTGATGTAACTTACTTTAGGCTTGTAAATAATGGAGCAGTTGGTGATCTATGTGGATGATGGTCTCCTTGCCCATCAGATAGTGCTTCCACTTTTTTACAACTTGTACCAAGGCATAGAGCTCCTTTCCATAGGTAGGGTAGTTGAGGAATTCCCCATGAAATACATCAAAATGATTGCAGACAAGCCTTCCTCACTACATTAAAAATACTCCCATGGAATACCCACTTGTATTTGTCTCCACTTCAAAGGGATTCTGAAATTTTGGTAGCATAAGAGCTGGTGCTTGATTGATCTTTATTTTTAGCTCATCGAAATCCTTCTGTTGATTATTCCCCCATTGGAAACTCTTACCACTCACTGTTATGGCATGGAGTGGTGTAGCTATTACTGAAAATGAAGCTATGAACTTCCGCAAGAACTGTGCTTCCCCAAAAAATCTCCTAAATTTAGTGATAGTTGTAGGAACTAAACATTTCATGATGGCCTCCATATTGGAAGGATCTATCTTGAGCTCACCTCCATCGATCACATACCCCAGATACACCAAATATTGTTGATAAAACTCACATTTTTTTATATTGGCCAGCAGCTGGTGTTTCTTCAGGGTATCTAATAATTGAATAAGATGTGAGATGTTCTCCTCCCAGGTAACACTATAAACCAATATATAATCCAAATAGACAATAATAAATGAATCTCGATAAGGGCATAAAACATCATTCATTAGCCTCATAAATGTAGCTAGTGCGTTGCGTAAACCGAATGGAATAGCCAACCACTCATACAATCATTTCCTTTTCTTGAAGGAAGTCTTCCAAGTATATTCTTTTTTGACTCGTACCTGGTGATATCCTAATTTCAAATCCATCTTAATGAAGTACTTGGCATTTTCTATCAGGTCCAATAGATCACTGATCCTGGGTAGAGGGTACCGATTTTTCAGTGTAATCTTGTTCAATTCCCTGTAATCGATACACAATATCCAAGTCCCATCCTTCTTGGCCACAATTATGATGGGTGACCCTACTCAAAAAACTATTGCAACTACTTCATTACTTTGTTTGCTTCCAGAATGGATTGTCTTTACAACCCAATATTTAGCAAGGGGGAGTTTGGAAATAATTGGATTTTGTGCTCCACATCCCTCTTAGTTGGTAGCCATTTAGGCTCATGGAACACTCCTCTATATTCATTTAGCAACTCCTCCAATTCATTTTTCTTCTCCTTAGTACACCCTTCCACAAATGTATTTACTTTTAATGACTCTTCACCAGACTAATTTTCTCTTAGGAAAAGTAAAACATATTTCTTGCTAGAACTGATCAATTCTTAGCTTGATTAGCACTTACTAGTGAAATTTTTTATTTGCCTTTGTGTGTGTTGATGATGAAGGATTTACCATCCTTCATGAGGCAGTATTGGTTGCCTCTCCACATGAAGATAACATCCCTCATATACATGTAGGGGATTCCAAACACTACTCTGCATACATACAATGGTACTATGTCCAATTCTACTTCATCTATAAAATCAACACTTACAAGAAATTTGATCTTATGTTGCTTTTTTACTTTGATCTATGCATCATTTTTTACCCAACCCAATGGATAGGGAATAGGATGGTCGTGAACCTCCAATATAGGCTTTCCAACCAAATCCGATGCCATGAGATTATACTATGAACTAGAGTTGAACAAAGAATCTATCTTGGTCTTCTTGATATGAATCTTGATGTGGAAGAGCTTGGTCATCTCCTTCTCTTCCTTATGATGAAGGACAATTAGATTCACCTCCTTCTCCACAGATGCGTAGACAATATTTTCATCCACATCAGACCTACTTTCAACCTGATTACTTGAATTTGTGGTTAGAAGGTTCTTTTTCTTTCCGTCCTTCTTGTGGTTCTTCGGGTTTATCTCTAGATGTAGTTTCCAACAATTTTCTTCAATGTGGCCATCAATGTTGCAATGATTGCAATGGTTGTGGGATATTTTCACTAATGTGTAGTGACTGATATCTTCTTATCTTCTCCCCTTTCCATTTCTTCTTCCCCTCCTTGGAAGTTTCCTAGTGCTCTTTCTACTTCGAACCACTTGGTTGCCCCTTCTTTTGGCCTATTTTTTCTAGGTATTGTTCCTCTACACATGCCTCATACACTATACTTGGCTTGAAGAGCATCACCTGCTTTCGTAGATGACTGTGTTAACCCCCCCAGATACTTGAGGATTACATTTTGTAACAACCCTAGTTAAATAGTTGCATAGGGTTATCAAGTAAAGTTAATTAAGTAATTAATTGTCTTAATGTGTATTAGTTAAGTAATAATTAACTATTAATAAAATTAATTAATTATTTATTTTGATTAATTAATTAATTGAGTACTTAACACATTTAAGGTTTGGATAAAGAATTTAAGGCTTAATAACTTCAATTTATTTATGGTAAGACTTTACGTATGACAGGGGAGAAGGAGTAAATGGCGGGATAAGGTGGGTGGCCTTAACTGATGGAGGAGGTGGTGAATGGGGGATATGACTGGGCAGAGGCCTTCGGGAGACATTATTATGAAAATTTGGGGAGGAAACATTATTTTTGGGAGGAGGACTGTATTTCTTGGTTTGGGGGGGATATTTTCTGGTTTTGGGAGTTTGGTTTTGGAGATTGGGTGAATTGTTGCAGGGGGCACCAGTTTGCTTGGATTTTTTGGCTCGGGGGCCAGGAATCCTCATGGAATCCTGGAGCTAGGGAGATGGAAAGGATGCTCCTAGATGGCTGGTTGGTTAGTCAGTTTTGGGCAAGGTTGGGTCAGAGCATCAGGCTGGATAAAGCAGCAGAGAGGACAGCCGGATATTGGGATAATAGCATCAGGTAAAGGAATTTTTATTTCTGAATTTGCTGGGTTATGTGATGATTATGTAATTTATTTTCATGCTGTGGATAAATTTAAATTCTGCTAAATATTATATGCTTATATGATGATTAATCAATTACTTATGCGTCGAAAGAAATTTTATGTTTAATTGTATGAATTTTTTTAGGCTTTGTTAATTTATGGCTCCTACACATTTGGGCTTTTGGGAGAGATACCTAGCATAATGACCATCTTCTTGAACTCAGTGGTGTACTCCTGTACACTTTGCCCCTATCTCTGCCTGAAGTAGTTCCACTAGATCCATTGGTCCTCTACATACCCAATATGGTAGAATTGGGACTTGATGAGGGTTTTGAACTCCTCCCACGTAGTTACTGGTGGATCACCCTCTGGCCTAAGTTTTTTCGTATGCCTTTCCCAATAGTTTAAATCATGGCCCTCTAACTTCAATATAGCATGAAATATTCTTCCCCTCATCTATATCGTGAAAACTAAAATAAAATTCTAATTGTTGCAACCAATAATTCACTTTTAATACATCGATCTCACCTTGGTATGGATTTATGTCCACTTTTTCTTCCATATTGAATAAGGACTATGAAGGGTTAATGGAACTCAAACTCGACTTCTCTTTCTCAAGTTATTTATGTTACTCCTTTTCTGGGTCTTTTTTATCTCTCGATTTCTTGTCTAATCCGATCTATGAGTTTGAGCCTCCAACTTCTTCGAACAGTCTGAGCTTGATTGCTAGAGTTTCCATGAGGAGGGACATATTGCGAGATATGTCAACATCTTTCTCTAACAACCTCAAAAATCTCTCCTCTTCTGGATCTCAAGGGTTGTTATGAATAGACTCACCAACCATGGATATGGTTCTACGACTTTCTTCTTAAACTGATTCCTTGATCCCTACAACTTTCCACAAATACCCCAAGAAAACTAGCTCTGATACCAATATGATCTATAAATTTCTCTGGATATCCCACTAGAACAGTTCATCACAACATATTGTTGACGGGCATAAATGACACATCATCAACTGGAAGGTCAAATCCGGACCGGGGTTCTCTAATTAACCCAATCCATTTGGAATGAAATGACCCGACGGGTTTAATGGCTCCATTGGCCAACTAAAATCCTAAAAATGATAAAAGAAATAAAATAATATAAGGCTATGATACTAAGAATATAAGTTTACTAATTATGGGTGTTCAAATAGAAGCATAAATATGTACAAATGATTATAGATAGTCTATATACATCTTGCAAGGTTTACTTGAAATCTTGCGAAATAAATGTTCTTAAAAGAGATAAAGAAATCACATACATTTTTCTATTTTCTTTTTGAAAGTTTAAAGATTTAAAACTAATAAATTCTAAACAAAAAAAACTGAAACAACGATACATAAACAGTCAAAGCTAATTCATGCAATCCTCATTTCATTAATAAATAATTTAACTAAATAGCACACAAACTAACCTGTAACTAATCGATTAAATTGGGTTTATCTTCCTGTGTTGTTTGAGATCCTAATTGCCCTACATGTAAGGGAAACCTGTGACAGAACAATACTAGTACTTCCAGAATAAATTCCAAGAAGTGTTTGATGTGTTGGAGCAAGAATATAACAGCAGAATGATAACTATAAAAATCTTGTGATCTTATGAATAATCAAAGACTTAGAATGAAAGGAAACTCAATTCAAAGTATTAATATTATCCATCATTTAATATCTAGGATAAATCAATAATAATCAAATGACAAATTGATCACAGATTCAAAATGGAATAACACATTATGGACAACATCTGAATACTTAACAATATGAAACACCATATGCATGACAAGGCTAAAGCTGCATCAAACATAATAATATCTCAGAATACTGAGGCAAAATAGGAACACAGTGGAATAAGCATCACACAGGTCTAAAGCCAATGGTGAGTTGCTTCCCCATATCATTTCTCAAAATCACATATCCATACTGTATCCCAGCAAAAGTTGTCTTCACTACTAATAGTGATCACTATTTAAACTAGTTTTGGATTAACAAACTCTTATCATGCAAGATAGAGTATAATCCCCAAAAAATAGATTATTTTACAAAAATAGTTCAACAAGAAACCATTCCTGTAGGAGTTGGTTTATCAAAATTTATTACATAATGGCAAAGTTTTATCAAACAAAAAGAAGCTACTAAAATATACAACGCATGATCCAAAATGCTTTCTCCATATAAATAGCACCATAATTATCATTTTCCTATTGATGACAAAAAACGAAATTGATATTTAGAAAATAATGCCAACTAACATTCAGAAATAGACTGGCTACAGAATCATGAGATTCTGTAGCTAGTCTTATATTAACAAAGAAAATCAAAATAAATCTTCTTATTTGACTTTTATAACAAACAAAAAATGAAAGCAAATCAAAACCACTTTTACCATTCTAGAAATTAGACAGTGAAGGGTCGGATAATTCTGAGTTAATTATGTCATTGAAGTTGGTTGCATTTTTTATGATCACACGAATGGCTCTTTTGGGCCTTTTACTTGCCCGATCTGTGCATGCCTTCAACTCGCAAGGGAGAATAGTGTGCACTACTTGCCAACCATAGCCCGTAGGCCAAGCTCCTCCCAACTCACGCGCCCAACGCGCCAGCGTCAAACACACAATATACACAATGGTATACTCTAGAGTTCGGGGCGAAGGGACCCTTTGAGTCCCGATATTCTAAACCAAGCTACTCGCATATTGGACTGATTTTCATAGCAGGTTTATCTCATTCGCAGAGATAATGAACATAGAGAATCGCACATGTTTTCTCATATATAAGGAGAGACTAACGTAACGAGAGAGAGATTCAAACCCAATAGTGAGTGAGGGGCCGCAAACCCAAATAACAAATAGGCAGGATAAGAAACACTTGTGCATTATTGAAACAAATATATATATATATATATATATATATATAACACCTACTCGTATACAGATTTCCACTGGGATCGAGCGAGGGGATTTAGCTCATTACGACAGGCTCGTGCTTACTTACACAGACAGATACAGATACAACAAACAAGAAGACGCCCAAGTCAAATGTCAAGCCACCGAGGAGCAGAGGGAACGCACCATGTGCTCGACGCACCCTCCATTCCTAGAACTCGAGGATACCAGGGTCGACCGAGTAGGGAGATGGCCATGGCTGCCGGCCTCATCCCTCTGCTGAGCATTTGAC
>SNQJ01S0034392.1:56106-82126 GCA_010110895.2 Picea sitchensis | reverse complement strand
ATTTATTTATGATAAGACTTTACGTATGATAGGGGATAAGGTAGTAAATGGACTTTGATTTATTTATTATAAGACTTTACGTATGACAGGGGAGAAGGAGTAAATGGGGGGATAAGGTGGGTGGCCTTAAATGATGGAGGAGGTGGTGAATGGGGGATATGACTAGGCAGAGGCCTTTGGGAGACATTATTATGAAAATTTGGGGAGTAAACATTATTTTTGGGAGGAGGATTGTATTTCCCGTTTTGGGGGGGATATTTTCTGGTTTTGGGAGTTTGGTTTTGGAGATTGGGTGAACTGTTGCAGGGGGCACCAAGTTGCTGGGAGTTTTGGACTCGGGGGCCAGGAATCCTCACATAATCCTAGAGCTAGGGAGCTGGAAAGGCTGCTCCTAGCTGGCTGGGTGGTTAGTCGGTTTTGGGCAAGGTTGGGTCAGAGCATCAGGCTGGGCAAAGCAACAGAGAGGACAGCCAGATATTGGGATAATAACATCAGGCAGAGGTATTTTTATTTCTGAATTTGTTGAGTTATGTGATGATTATGTAATTTATTTTCATGATGTGGATAAATTTAAATTCTGCTGAATATTATATGCTTATATGATGATTAATGAATTACTTATGCATCGAAAGAAATTTTATGTTTAATTGTATGAATTTTTTAGGCTTTGTTAATTTATGGTTCCTACACATTTGGGCTCTTGGGAGAGATACCTAGCATAATGACCATCTTCTTGAACTCAGTGGTGTACTCCTGTACACTTAGCCCCTATCTCTACCTGAAGTAGTTCCACTAGATCCATTGGTCCTCTACATACCCGATATGGTAGAATTGAGATTTGATGAGGGTTTTGAACTCCTCCCACGTAGTTACTGGTGGATCACCCTCTGGCCTAAGTTTTTTCGTATGCCTTTCCCACTAGGTTAAAGCATGGCCCTCTAACTTCAATATAGCATGAAATCTTCTTCCCTTCATCTATATGGTGAAAACTAAAATAAAATTCTAGTTGTTGCAACCAATAATTCACTTTTAATACATCGATCTCACCTTGGTATGGATTTATGTCCACTTTTGCTTCCATATTGAATAAGGACTATGAAGGGTTAATGGAACTCAAACTTGACTTCTCTTTCTCAAGTTATTTATGTTACTCCTTTTCTGGGTCTTTGTTATCTCTCAATTTCTTGTCTAATCCGATCTATGAGTTTGAGCCTCCAACTTCTTCGAACGGTCTGAGCTTGATTGCTAGAGTTTCCATGAGGAGGGACATATTGCAAGATATGTCAACAACTTTCTCTAACAACCTCAAAAATCTCTCCTCTTCTGGATCTCAAGTGTTGTTATGAACAGACTCGCCAACCATGGATATGGTTCTATGACTTTCTTCTTAAACTGATTCCTTGATCCCTACAACTTTCCACAAATACCCCAAGAAAACTAGCTCTGATAGCAATATGATCTATAAATTTCCTTGGATATTCCACTAGAACAGTTCATCACAACATATTGTTGACGGGCGTAAATGACACATCGTCAACTGGAAGGTCAAATCCAAACCGGGGTTCTCTAATTAACCCAAGTCGTTTGGAATGAAATGACCCGACGGGTTTAATGGCTCCGTTGGCCATCTAAAGTCCTAAAAATGATAAAAGAAATAAAATAATATAAGGCTATCATACTAAGAATATAAGTTTACTAATTACGGGTGTTCAAATAGAAGCATAAATATGTACAAATGATTATAGACAGTCTATATACAGCATGCAAGGTTTACTTGAAATCTTGCGAAATAAATGTTCTTAAAAGAGATAAATAAAGCACATACATTTTTCTGTTTTCTTTTTGAAATTTTAAAGATTTAAAACTAATAAATTCTAAACAAAAAAAACTGAAACAACGATACATAAACAATCAAAGCTAATTCATGCAATCCTCATTTCATTAATAAATAATTTAACTAAATAACACACAGACTAACCTGTAACTAATCAATTAAACTGGGTTTATCTTCCTGTGTTGTTTGAGCTCCTAATTGCCCTACATGTAAGGGAAACCTATGACAGAACAGTACTGGTACTTCCAAAATAAATTCCAAGAAGTGTTTGATGTGTTGGAGCAAGAATATAACAGCAGAATGATAACTATAAAAATCTTGTGATCTTATGAATAATCAAAGACTTCGAATGAAAGGAAACTCAATTCAAAGTATTAATATTATCCATCATTTAATATGTAGGATAAATCAATAATAATCAAATGACAAATTGATCACAGATTCAAAATGGAATAAAAAATTATGGACAACATCTGAATACTTAACAATATGAAACACCATATGCATGACAAGGCTAAAGCTGCATCAAACATAATAATATCTCAGAAGACTGAGGCAAAATAGGAACACAATGGAATAAGCATCACACAGGTCTAAAGCCAATGGTGAGTTGCTTCCCCATATCATTTCTCAAAATCACATATCCATACTGTATCCCAACAAAAATTGTCTTCACTACTAACAATGATCACTATTTAAACTAGTTTTGGATTAACAAACTCTTATCATGCAAGATAGAGTATAATCCCCCCAAAATAGATTGTTTTACAAAAATAGTTCAACAGGAAAACATTCCTGTAGGAGTTGGTTTATCAAAATTTATTACATAATGGAAAATTTTTATCAAATAAAATGTAGCTACTGAAATATACAAGGCATGATCCAAGATGGTTTCTCCATGTAAATAACACCATAATTATCATTTTCATGTTGATGACAAAAAACGAAATTGATATTTAGAAAATAATGCCAACTAACATTCAGAAATAGACTGGCTACAGAATCGTGAGATTCTGTAGCTAGTCTTATATTAACAAAGAAAATCAAAATAAATCTTCTTATTTGACTTTTATAACAAAAAAAATGAAAGCAAATCAAAACCACTTTTACCATTCTAGAAATTAGACAGTGAAGGGTCGGATAATTCTAAGTTAATTATGGCATTGAAGTTGGTTGCATTTTTTATGATCACACGAATGGCTCTTTTGGGCCTTTTACTTGCCCGATCTATGCATGCCTTCAACTCTTGATTTTCACATTCAAGCATAGAATTGTGAGCAACCAGATGTTTTAATTACGCCTGTAAATATGGTATGTCCCTGTAATAGCGATCTACCCAGGCCATACAATTGTCACAATGCACAGGTGATATAGAAGACTGAGAGTGAGTGTACTCAACAATGAGTGCTTCAGTATTTCCTGTAGATTGTTTTAAATCATGGCCTATGCCAGCAAAGCCCTTTGAGCTTTGAGAAATAGAGGTAAATTAGAGACAAAATCGTAATGGAAAGCTTCACTAACTGTTTCATTTCCGAGAACCTAATTATCCACATCTTCTTCGGCTAGGAACTCGTTGATCTCATCATCGAAACCTTGATCATTGACCTCGATCAATGAGATCGAGCTCAAATGATCCTTCTTTCGATTTCTCAGACTCCGGGAGATTAATCGACCTTGTATTTTGTTTACGAAACCCAGGTCTAAGTTACCCTGTTTCTTCTCCTTACAATTTTTCTTAGCAGTATTTATGTTACTAAAACCCTGATTCAGTTCGATGGAAGGCGCAGGTGAAACCTTCTCTTTTAATACCTCCACTAACTCTTCTAACGACTTCTTGGGTACAAAATTCCAACGAGGTTTTTTACCCAGAGGGATTTTTCATATCAACAGAAAATGGTTCGTTAAGCTCATAGCCATTATGTGAAACGAAACCTTGACTTTCGATCACAGGGTTATCAGAATTGGGGCTTAGATTGGAATGCAGAGCCGAGTCAACTGTGTTTCCAGGTAAGGAAAAATCGTTTCGACACAGGAATTTTTCCCATGTATCCCCAATTTGGGCTAAATGTGACAGAAGAAAAATTCGTATAAGCCCGTGATGGAAGAGGCTAGACATAGGGTTGAATCTCTGCTTCTTATAACATTTTGACATCTTACACAGGCTCATTAATAAATATAAGGGCATGTTTGGCTTAAACCCCAGGAACAACATCAACAGTTGGATATGATACAAAAACACTAAACCATACCTACCCTCGCACGTTATAAATTGTTTCAAAATCAGAATCAAGTCGTGCCATCGAGGTTTCGGGAGGGTAATAGGAATACCTTTAGGGCAGCATGCAGATTTCTGAGAGACCATGAACAAGCTCCAAGGCACGTCTTCCAATTTAGCATTTTTGAACCATGTATCGCCTTCCTATGACAGTCCTGTTTCCTGAGCTATAGAGTCCTCTGTAACCTCCAATTGCAGATCCCCAACTTTGGCTCTAAACCCATCAAACGTTTGATCAAAGGCATGTGCGACCACCAGGTTATAACCTTCGAATTTTCGGATAAAAATATCCCAACTATGCGCCTATAAATCGTTTATGGCATCGTTGTGGGCAAGAAGGGATTGAAGGCCATTAGATTCGATTCGAAACACAAGGGCCATGGTAGCTATCAAATAGACACAGTAGATACCACAAGAGGGAGGCTTCATCTTCCAATAGACAAATAACAAGGAGAGGTCTGTGAAAACTGAAACAACCCGATACCTACAAACTTGGGCGATTATCATATTTGGCAACTTAAGTTTGGAGTGATCGAAAACCAGAGGACGCGCAGGCCTAAGAACCATTATGCACAATAAATATTAAACCCCAACCACTATCAGATTCCTATTTGAATAATGAATGAGGATCATTAAATGTACATGACAGCAGGATGAGGTGTATTCGTGGGTACATCAGACATGTACCAAGTGACATGAAAGCGATAAGACTGATAGAGCACAAAAAAAACATATCAACTATTACTCCAAAGTTGTTGCACGATGATGGATATCAAAAATTAAGACCATGCAATCAAACATGGAACTGATCGAGTCATATTCCCCATAATACATAAAAATGTGGCAATATATTACTCAATGAGCTTATAAGACTAAAAAATTAGCAACATATAGGTTCCCTTCAAAGTGTAATCTCTTTGGTAAAATAATAGAAGAAAAACATAGACCGCAGAATGATTACCCAAGCCAAGTTTTTTGTTTGAATTTCATTCTTGCGGTCATGAAATTCTAACAAAACAAACGAAAATTTAAACGAAAAACTCATATAAGGAGCTAGCCCAATAAATCTCCTTGAAGCCAGTAAGACAGAATAATTTATAAATGTAAGGAGGAGGCAGCTACAAAAATATTTTATCTCTTTGTGATGACTTTTAATTACGATAAAATTTGACAGAATTAGTGGTTGCCAACAATGGCGACACGCTGGGCGAAGCAGTTATCTCTGCATCACTAGAAAATTTATATCAGGGGAATGAATGAAAATAAATTTGAGAGATAGTTAACGACAGATCAAGCATTTCAACAATAACTCAGAACATAACACAGTCATAATTTTGAGTGCACTTATGTCTGAAATTGTAATTTGGTGTCTTGTTTAAATCACAAGTGTAGCGATGTTTATACAGGTGACTTTGATACCGTTGACAGGGCCACTGCTGCCAGTAGACATCCATAGCCTCGATAGGGATGTCATTTAACCCACTCTAGTACCTCTATCTAGTCCAAGAGTCGCCCGTTCATGATAAAAAAATCTTCACACTTGATCAAATTAAAAGACATACCTGAGGATATTCTTAAACCCTGACATTGCTTCGCTGCCAGCAGGCATGTTTAGTACCCCGACAAAGTTGCCTTGGTATCATGTGTGCATTTACCCGTTGCGAGCAGATCTGTTCAGTGTCCCGACGGGTTTACATGCAATCCCCACATGTTAGAGTGCTTCCAACTCTCTAAAATTTGTTTATACATTTCCAGAAACTTCATGATATTCAAGAGAGCGGGGTGATACTGGAGATGTCATAGTTTGGTAATGAAAAGATTGATCATTTAAGAATAATTTTTCTATTCTGATGACTTTCATCATGATTTGGACAATTAGATCTTTGTCAAGAAATCATCTCTAAGATGGGGAAGCACAATTGAGTTGTCCTCATTAAAACAGGGGCAGCGTTAGAAGTTTGTTACAATTAATCACGTCTTCCTATAATTTTAATGAGAAACCAGAAACACTGATTGAACAGAAACTTACTTCTGTTGATTTGAGTTTAGCACTCACTGTTCAGTTGCTTGAACTGTTATCCACTGCTGATAATGAATAATAATTTTGACTCCCTTCAACAAATGAAATGGTGATACAGACATAATTATTTAGAAAACAAATCAAAATCAAGCAAAATGAAAAGAACTAAAATAAAAAAACAGAAAAGAAAAATAAAAAAAGAATATTCACAAGAGGGTGGATCAGAAATCATCAAGCGGAATACTCTTGAGAGCCTGTCCATTCACTGGGAAAGTGTCTGGTTGTCCCTCCAAGTTATGCAGACGAAAATAACTAGGACAATTTTTTTCAGAAATTACAAATTGTCCCAGCCACAGGTTTTGGAACTTGGTATGTTCCCCCTTACCCTTGTGCGCTTTGTCCCACTTGAGAACAAAATCCCCAACATCAAAATTCCTATCAGAAGATGAGCTTGCATCAAACCAGCTCTTCATAATTTTTTGGTGCTGGTCAAGTTTATGCTTTGCTTGTGTTCTCACCTCTTCTAGTTTCAATAAAGCATTTATCCGGTTTTCTAGAGGAGGGCACTCTTCTTCTTGAAATTTCTACGATAATTGCAGAGAAGGAAGTAAGACATGTGGGGGNTTCATTTTCGTAGACGAGGAAGAAAGGAGAATTACCAACAGAGGATTTTGGAGTTACCCTATCAGCCCAAAGTGCATTGTACAATGCAGTGAGCCAATTCTTGTGGTTTTTTGAAACTATCCTTTTTATAATCTTGATTAAATTCTTGTTTGTCAACTCGGCTAGACCATTCCCTTGAGGGTAGTAGCTAGCATAATACTTCAATTTAATCCCTTTTCCAGAGCGAAAACATTCATATCTAGGGAAGAAAAATACGAAGCATTATCAAAAACCAAGCATTAAAGAATTCCGAATCAAGTGATGATATGGGAGTTCAGAAATGACACTACCTGATTGGTGTTGACCACTTTCAAAGGCAAATCTTCAGACCATCTTGTAAAATAGTCTGTTTATGTGAGAATGTACTTGTGCTGCTGCGAGGAAGAAGGGTTAATTGGTCCAATAATGTGTAGGCCCCATTGTTGAAAAGGTGCGTCTACAGTAACAGGTTGCAAATGAAAGGCTTCTTTTTTCACCCGTTCTGCGGCCTTTAGGTCGATCATACATTTGCGGGACAGTGCATGGGCATCTTTAAACAAGGTAGGTCAATAGTATATATCCCTTATCACTTTGTGGGCAGTGGTATCTCCACCAAAATGACCACCGGAATCACCATAATAAAGTTCATCCAACACTTTTTCGGACTCCTCTTTTTCTAAACAATGCAGAAAAACACTATCAAAGTTCTTTCAAAATAATATATCATTGATTAACTAGAAAGAAGAAGATTTGAGCCTAAGTGCTCTTTTGTTTTTGGGATCAATATTGCGGGGGGCAGATCCAGGCGTTAAATAAAATCTAATGCTCTCATACCAAGAATTGGGTGTAGCTTGTGCACAACTGATCTATTTTTCGTTATGCTGATTTACAGTTGATGTTTATTTGAATTTCTATTTCCTCAACTGAATCAACCACTAGTTTACACAGGCCTTAACCTCTAACAATTTGGGCAGGAGTTATTTCAAGGTCATATTCCTGTAGTGATGTCATCCAGTTTTCCCTTTTATCACCCAGCTCTTTTTGTACTAACAGGTTTCTTACAGTGGGGTAAGGAACAACAACTTTGGTTCTGGATTTCAACAGGTAAGAACGGAAGTGTTTCACTGCTTTAAAAATAGCATATGCCTGCTGATCTATTGCGGGGTAATTAAGTTTTTCTCCTTTAAAAGTAGATCTCATGAAGGCAATGGGTATTTCATTTCTTTCAGTGTTTTTCTGTGTAAGCACGGCAACATAGGATCTATCAAATGCAAAAGTGTAAAGAGTGAAATCTTGAGAAAAATCGGGACTCATCAGGGAAGGTGTTTCTATTATTTATTTCCTTATCGAATCAAAAGCCTGACTTTATTGGGGTCCCCATCTGTACAAAACATCCTTTTTAATTAAATTTTGTAGAGGTCTAACCATTTCTAAGAAACTCGGGACAAATCATCTGACAAAATTAATTTTACCCAAAAAGGATTGCATGGCCTTTTTGGAAGAAGGAGGGGGAAGTTTAGCAATATCTTGGGTTCTTTTGAGGTCAATAATCATTCCATATTTATACACTATAAATCCAAGCAATTTCCCTTGTTCTACTACAAAGACTGATTTTTTGGGATTCAGAGATATGTCGAACTTGTGACATCGTTCTAAGACAGCCCTAAGGTGAGACAGGTGATCTTTATTGTTTTTTGAAAAGATAGTGACATCATCAAGATAGACCACAATTGACTTGTTAATGAGGCCACGTAAAGCAGTATCCATTGCTATATGGAAAGTGGCACCAGCATTTATCAGTCCAAAAGGCATTTTCCTGTAGGCGTAAGTGCCCCACGGGATATGAAAGGTGGTTTTAAGTTGATCTGAAGGAGACATAAGGACTTGGTTGTATCCCGAAAAAACATCTAATAATGAAAGTCTTTCGGAACCAAACACTTTTTGTAGGATTTGTTCCATTGGTGGAACAGGGTAGTTGTCTTTATCAGACACTCGGTTTAAATTCTGAAAATCGACACAAAGTCGAATTTCCCCATTTTTCTTCCTTACAGGGACTAAGTTAGATACCCATTGAGTACGCCTAACTGGAAAAATTATATTTGCAGTCAGTAATTTATTCAGTTCCTTTTTAACAGTAGGTTCCAATTTAGGATGCATTTTCCTAATTTTTTGTTGGAAAGGCCGAGTCTAAGGTTTCATAGGGATTACGTGTTGTATGATGTTCAGGTCAAAAAATTTTAGATCGTCGTACATCCATGCAAATACATCTTTATATTCTTTAAATAATTTTATAAAAGAAACCCTTTCTTGTTCAGAACACCCCTTTCCCATATTAATATTTTGAGGATTATCTCATGTTCCTAAATTAACAGTTTCATAGAGCAAAGAGGAACTGTTAGTTTTGCAATTTACTGCCCCTCTGAACTTGTCATGCAGGTCATAAAATTTCTCTAATCTCACAACATATTTGGGGATAGAATTTCCCAGCTCAGATGTTGATTCCAGAGATCGAGGATCAGATATTATGGTGAAGTCTCATAGATTCTTGTCATGAGTGCCTTCATCAATAACTGCATCGTGGAAGGTGTCTTCCATATGCAAAAAATTTATGATCTGTTGATCATCAAATACTCTCCATTTTGTGATATTGTCCGAGATCGATGGCCTAAAAAACAATTCGACCGAGAATGCGTTAGGAGAAAAACCTTCAGTGGGCAACAATTTAGAAGCAACATTGGCTAGTAAATCATCTTCTGAATTACTCATCCTAGGACTGGAATTTATATTAAATGCTGAAAATTTGCGTATTAAACCCCATACCTTGGTTTGGTAATTCTTTAGATGTGGTGACAAACAATGTATTGCATTTCTTACCTGTTTGACCATGATTTCTGAATCACCAAATACTACCAAATTTTGCATGTCCATGTCCAGTGCCTTCCTAAGTCCCTGCATAAGTGCTTCGTACTCGGTCGTGTTGTTAGTACATTCAAACTCTAACCGACAAGCAATAAAAGTTTTATTACTTGTGGGATCAATGAGTACACAACTAGCACCTACCCCTTCTCAGGATTTGGATCCATCAAAATACAAGGAACAGATTTGTGCATCATTAGCGACACTTGGGGTACTTGGCAAAGCTGATACCTGCGTATAAATTTTCACTTCATATTGTTGTTCTGGATCAGTGATAGAGGAAAATTCAGTCATGAAGTTACCGAAAAAGGTATTCATTCCCTGGGTTTCAAACGAAATTGCGGTGGTAATGAAAGGCTCATTTGGATCATTCATATCTATCACGGTATGCTTAAGGTAACATTCTCTGTTTATTCTGACCTTATTGGGCTGTCCATTCTCAGGCAGCCACAAATGAGACCAGTCTGTAGAAAAATAATCGTGTAGTTGTTCTGACCAATACCTGCTTAAAAACAAACCATAAACTTCAGGAATGTCAAAAACGATGATATCAATCACCTGATGAACTTTGGAATTGGACGATAACCTAATCAACACATTTTTAAGTTCATTGATTACTTTAACATTCGTTCAATATAGCTGAATATTTTTTAGATCAAAAGGTTTTACTTCTGCATTAATTTTCTGGCATACAAACAAAGGCATGACATTCGATGATGCACCAGAGTCAACCATACAATTATGTACATTCCTATTAAAAATTTCAAACGTCAATAAAAAAGGGGGGACATTTTTACGTGCGGAAACAACAGAATTCTGTTGATTTTTTATTGTTGTCCCTGAAACAGTTTTATCTAGATTTACTACAGTTTTTTCTGCCAAGTCCCTTTTGTCTTGATTTTCATATGTCTTTTTAGTTGGGGCATTTTTGGCTGTGTTTAAGTCAACTTCTGCTGATTTTTTGCTACTAATATCATTCTTTTTAGTGTTTTCAGTGATGCTTTGAAGCATTTTCTGCAAAATAAGAGGAAATTTCAGTAGTTCAAAAACAAAAATATTTGCTCTCAATTTTTTCATATCTTCAATTAAATAGTATTCTAAAACTGGGGCAGCCAGGCTTTGTCTAGTCTCAGCTTTCTTTGGCTTCTTGGAAACAACATTTTTATTTGTTTTGGGTGAGGGCTTGTTTTTCGTTTTGCTTCTGGTGTTGTAAGGGTGGGCAGTTTCAAAATTTTCTTGAAAAATATTGTTCGAGAAAGGCCCGAAAACGGGAGGAGAAGTGTCTTCCTCTTCTGGTATTTCTTCCTCAGTTGTATCATCAGGATTTTCAGGAGGAGCAGAAGCATAATTGTCATGTGCTTCCAATATTGTTTTCAAAGCATACTGTAAACTTTCAAACTTTAGACCTTCTGTGGTCGGGTTTGGCTGATTGGGAGGAAAAGGTTTTCTAAAAGGAGGTTTGTAACTTCCTTTACTCGTAGATGCCTCCTTGGTGGATCGTTTCAAGTCAACGACCTGATTGGACAGTTTTTGGAAATCTTTTTGTAATCTCTCCAGGTCTAAAGTTTCTTGTTGATTTTTAGGTTGAGGAGGCCTAGTGAGAATTTCAATTTTCTTCTTAGAAGGTGGAGCTATTTCAGCTTCACTACTAAGATTATCTTTCAAGCTCAATATGTCTTTCTCAATTTGACTTGCCTCCTCAAAGGCTTATAACAACGTGTTCTTTTTGGACCTTTTCACCCATATGGCTATGTTATTATGCAGGGCCTTAGTATAATATGCAACAATTAAGCTTTCTATAGGCATCGAATCTACAAGGATTTTTTTTTTAGAGTTAGAAATCGTTGGTTAAATCTTTCACTTTTTCTTTAGGGTTCATTTTTATGCGAGAGAGTTCCATAACCAAGAATTCTGGATATTTATCATCTCCGAATTTCTTGAGAAAACAAGTTTCAAACTTGTCCCAAGAGGCGATGGTCTGAGTCTGTTGGCCGGAAAAATACCAGGTTGAGTAATTTCCCTCAAAAGTATAGGGGAATAGTTTTCATGTGATGTCTTCGTGTTCAACATTCCAGAGCCTAATAGCTAGCATAAATTTCTTCATGTGGTCTCCAGTTGATTGCTTCGAATCTTAATCGAATTTAGGCATCCATTTCTATGGATGTTTTGGAAATGGGTGTCGGGGTCCAGGTACATCCACGACATCTTGATCGAGCCAAGGTCTAGAAAGATGATTTTGGTTTTCCATGGGAGTTGGTGGGGTCGAAGTCTAAGATGGTTCGGATGAAGAACTTCCTTCGTCTAAAGACTCTCCTCCCGAAGAGGATGGAGAAGATCCAAGTATGGATGGTGGAATACCATATCCTCCATCACTGGGGATAGGTGCTTCAGCAAGGTTGGTAATATTACCACCCAAAGGTTTTCCAGGAAGACCAATGTCTTGAGGTTGTTCTTGGTAATTGTAAAATCAAAAGGTTTATTAAGTGGCCTACTAGGTAGCCTAATACAGGCTAAGGAACTATGAGTTCTTATGAGTGATAGGCGGACAATTTCTTGGACGTCAATCCCTTGAGGGAGTGGTGTCACTGGTTCGACAGGAATATCAGGGTTATCATTTGAGGTAGTTGTTGTTTCAAGTGCAACGTTTGCGTCGGAGCGACTATGCGTTACGACAAGAGTGCGAGTGTGTGGGGGAGTCTTACGACCTCCACGTGCCATCAATTAACTTCATGTCCTCCTTCTAGTGCCATTTGTTGACGGACATAAATGACACACTGTCAACTGGAAGGTCAAATCCGGACTGGGGTTGTCTAATTAACCCAAAACGTTTGGAATGAAATGACCCGATGGGTTTAATGGCTACGTTGGCCAACTAAAGTCCTAAAAATTATAAAAGAAATAAACTAATCTAAGGCTATTATACTAATAATATAAGTTTACTAATTACAGGTGTTCAAATAGAAGCATAAATATGTACAAATGATTATATACAGTTTATATACAGCTTGAAAGGTTTACTTGAAATATTGTGAAATAAATGTTCTTAAAAGAGATAAAGAAAGCACATACATTTTTCTGTTTTCTTTTTGAAAGTTTAAAGATTTAAAACTAATAAATACTAAACAAATAAAACTGAAACAACGATACATAAACAGTCAAAGCTAATTCATGCAATCCTCATTTCATTAATAAATAATTTAACTAAATAATACACAGACTAACCTGTAACTAATTGATTAAACTGGGTTTATCTTCCTGTGTTGTTTGAGCTCCTAATTACCCTGCATGTAAGGGAAACTTGTGACAGAACAATACTAGTACTTCCAGAATAAATTCCAAGAAGAGCAAGAATATAACAACAGAATGATAACTGTAAAAATCTTGTGATCTTATGAATAATTAAAGACTTAGAATGAAAGGAAACTCAATTCAAAGTATTAATATTATCCATCATTTAATATCTAGGATAAATCAATAATAATCAAATGACAGATTGATCATAGATTCAAAATGGAATAAAAAATTATGGACAACATCTGAATACTTAACAATATGAAACACCATATGCATGACAAGGCTAAAGTTGCATCAAACATAATAATATCTCATAAGACTGAGGAAAAAGAGGAACACAATGGAATAAGCATCACATAGGTCTAAAGCCAATTGTGAGTTGTTTCCCCATATCAGTTCTCAAAATCACATATCCATAATGTATCCCAACAAAAGTTGTCTTCACTACTAACAATGATCACTATTTAAACTAGTTTTGGATTAACAAACTCTTATCATGCAAGATAGAGTATAATCCCCCAAAAATAGATTGTTTTACAAAAATAGTTCAACAGGAAACCATTCCTGTAGGAGTTGGTTTATCAAACTTTATTACATAATGACAAAGTTTTATCAAATAAAAAGAAGCTACTGAAATATACAAGGCATGATCCAAGATGGTTTCTCCATGTAAATAGCACCATAATTATCATTTTCATGTTGATGACAAAAAACGAAATTGATATTTAGAAAATAATGCCAACTAACATTCAGAAATAGACTTATATTAACAAAGAAAATAAAAACAAATCTTCTTATTTGACTTTTATAACAGAATAAAATGAAAGCAAACCAAAACCACTTTTACCATTCTAGAAATTAGACAGTGAAGGGTCGGATAACTCTGAGTTAATTATGGCATTGAAGTTGGTTTCATTTTTTATGATCACATGACTGGCTCTTTTGGGCCTTTTACTTGCCCGATCTGTGCATGCCTTCAACCCTTGATTGTCACATTCAAGAAGAGAATTGCGAGCAGCCAGATGTTTTAATTGTGCCTATAAATATGGTATGTCCCTGTAATAACGTTCTACCCAATCCATACAATTGTCACAATGCACAGGTGATATAGGAGGCTGAGAGTGAGTGTACTCAGCAATGAGTGCTTCAGTCTTTCCTGTAGATCGTTTTAAATCATGTCCTATGCCAGCAAATCCCTTTTGATCTTTGATAAATGGAGGTAAATTAGAGACAAAATCATAATGGAAAGCTTCGCTAACTATTTCATTTCTGAGAACCTGATTATCCACATCTTCTTTGGCCAGGAACCCATTGATGTCATCATCTGAACCTTGATCATTGACCTCGATCAATGAGATCGAGCTCAAATGATCATGCTTTCGATTTCTCAGACTCTAGGAGATTAATCGACCTTATCTTTTGTTTATGAAACCCAGGTCTAAGTTACCCTTCTTCTCCTTACGATTTTTCTTAGCAGTTGGTATGTTACTAAAACCCTGATTCGGTTTGATGGAAGGCATAGGCGAAACCTTCTCTTTTAATACCTCCACTACCTCTTCTAACGACTTCTTGGGTACAAAATTACAACAGGGTTTTTTACCCAGAGGGATTTGCATATCAACAGAAAATGGTTTGTTAATCTCACAACCATTATGTGAATTGAAACCTTGACTTCCGATCAAAGGGTTATAAGAATTAGGGTTTAGATTGGAATGCAGAGGTGAGTCAACTGTGTTTCCAGGTAGGGAAAAATCGTTTTGACACAGGAAGTTTTCCCAGATATCCCCAATTTGGGCTAAATGTGACAGAACCAAAATTCGTATAAGCCCGTGATGGAAGAGGCTAGACATAGGGTTCAAGCTCTGATTCTTATAACGTTTTGACATCTTACACAAGCTTAGTAATAAATATAAGGGCATGTTTAGCTTAAAACCTAGGAACAACATCAATAGTCGGATATGATACAAAAACACTAAACCATACCTACCCTCGCACGTTATAAACTGTTTCAAAATCAAAATCAAGTCGTGCCATCGAGGTTTCAGGAGGGTAATAGGAATACCTTTAGGGAATCATGTAAATTTATGAGAGACCATGAATAGGCTCCAAGGCACATCTTCCGGTTTAGCATTTTTGAACCATTTATTGCCTTCCTGTGACAGTCATGTTTATCGGGATATAGAGTCCTCTGTAACCTCCAGTTGTAGATCCCCAACTTTGGCTCTAAACCCATCAAACATTTGAGCAAAGTCCTGTGTGACCACCGAGTTATAACCTTCGAATTTTCGGATAAAAATATCTGAATCGTGTGCCTGTAAATCGTTTATGTCATCGTCGTGGGCAAGAAGGGCTTGACAACGATTAGGTTCGATTCAAAGCATGGGGGCCATGGTAGCTATCAAACAAACACAGTAGATACCACGAGAGGGAGGCTTCGTCTTCCAATAGACAAATAACAAGGAGAGGTCTATGAAAATTAAAACAGCCCGATACCTACGAACTTGGGTGATTATCATGTTTGGAAACTTAAGTTTGGAGTGATCGAAAAATAGAGGACGTACAGGCCTAAGAACCATTACGCACAATGAAGATTAAACCCTAACCACTATCAGATGTCTATTCGGATAATGAATGAGGATCATTAAATGTACATGATAGCAGGATGAGGTGTATTCGTGGGTACATCAGACTTGTACCAAGTGACATGAAATTGATAAGACTGATAGAGCACAAAAAGCACATATCAATTACTAATCCAAAGTTGTTGCGCAATTATTGATATCAAAAATTAATACCATGCAATCAACCATAGAACTGATCGAGTCATATTCCCCATAATACATAAAAATGTGGCAATAGATTACTCAATGAGCTTATAAGACTCAAAACTTAGAAACATATAGGTTCCCTTCAAAGTGTAATCTCTTTGGTAAAAGAATAGAAGAAAAATACAAACTGCAGAATGATTACCCAAGCCAAGTTTTTGTTTGAATTTCATGCTTGCAGTCATGAAATTCTAACAAAACAAACGAAAATTTAAACGAAAAACTCATATAAGGAGCTAGCCCAACAAATCTCCTTGAAGCCAGTAAGACAGAATCATTTATAAATGTAAGGAGGAGGCAGCTGCAGAAATATTTTATCTCTTTGTGATGACTTTTAATTATGATAAAATTTGACAAAATTGGTGGCTGCCAACACATATTTGATAAATAAGATTGAAATCTACACTATGAAGGTTAAATTCCTTTAGATTCCAAAATATTTAGTTATTGATTTTCTGCTTATGCATGAAATAGATCAAATGCGGAAAACAGAGAACAGCAAAATACAGTCACACACCATCCACAAAATAACACAAATATTTGTTCTAGGAAACCCTTACGGGAGAAAACCCAGCTAGAAGGTGATGTAACTCTTCTCTCTTTTCTATGGTATGGAAATAATGCAAGTACAAAGGAGAAGGCACTCTCTATGGAGTTACATGATACCTATGGCCTTTTAGGATTCTATATAAAATTAACGCCCTCTATTATGCCCTCTAATTTCCCACTCCTAATTGTTTTTCTTTGCTATGGAACAAAATACAATAACATAGAATGGAACTCGTTCTCCTCCTAGTAGCCTGGTATTTAACATAGCCCAATAGTCATCTAGGGTTATGGTTTTTACTTCCTCAATTGATTTGGATTGGATCATTATATTATTTTTCATCTATATCGATGATTTCAGAGTGGAAAACTTGGACGAATCATATTGCAAGGTCATTTTAGTGGCATGTCTCAGTTTGGAAAATTAGAGTTCAGAACCTTCCAAAACCATTTTGAGGAATTAAACGTCGTTTTTTGGGGTTCTAGTGTCTAGAACTTATGCACACACCCTTGACTATGTTCTACGCTCCAATACTTATCCAACGATGCAAACTGTGCATTAATCAAAGTTTGTATGCAAAATTTATGTCTCCCACAAGTTGACCTATCGTGTTGACCACCATGGTACAATGGGTAGCCACTTCATCCCCCATTACTCATGCATATGAGGCTAGCCACATGATGGATTTTGAGAAGATTCTAGAAGTTTAAAAACCCTACCACAATTGAGGGTTGAGGAAGTAAAAAACTTATCCCTAGATGGCTATCGGGCTAAGTTAAATACCAAGCCACTAGGAGGAGAAGGGATTCCATTATTTTTCATTGTATCTTGCTCCATAGCCGAGAAAAACATTTGAGAGTGGCATTTTGTGAGCATAAAAGAGGAGGGGAGATTTTGTAGCAGCCATTCAGGCCACATGTCAAAGGAAACTCCACAGAGAGTGCCTCTTTCTTTGTACTTGCATCATTTCTATACCAGAGAAAAGAGAGTAGAGAAGCCTCACCTTTTAGCTAGGTTTTCTCCCATATTGGGTTTCCCAGGTCATATATTTTGTTTATTTTTGGATGGTGTGATTGTATTGTATTGTTCTCTATTTTATGCATTTTATCTATTTCATGCACAAGCAAAAAATCAGTAACTAAATATTATGGAGATCTAATGGAAAAATAACCTTAATAGAAAATATTTTCATTATTTTATTAGATCTGTTGTGACGAATTTTTTGAGTGGAATATCCATGGTATTTTACAGATCATGTTGGTATTATATAAGGTTTTTCTTTTGGGTATTTGTGGGAAGTTACAGGATCCAGGAATCGTCTTAAAGAGAAGTCACGGAAACCATGGCCATGGTGGACGGGTATGTTCATAATAACCCTTGAGATCTAGAAGAAGAGAGATGTGATAGGTTGAAAGTGAAAGTCACCAACACCAGTCCCAATATGAACCCCCTCATGGCGGCTCTAGAAAAAACGCTATGACCGTTCGGAGATGAAGGAGGCTCTAACTCAGAGAACAAAATGAAGGGGAAATTGGGAGATTAGGAAGATTCAAGAAAGGAGTCATGGAAAGAATATGAGAAATAACAACCAAGTTTGAGTTCCATGAACCCTTCACAGTCCCTATTCAATATGAAAGTGAAAGTAGACATAAAGCCATACCAAGGTGATATCAATGCATTAAAATTGAATCATTGGGTTCAACAACTAGAAGTTTATTTTAGCGTTCACCATATATATGAAGGGAAGAAGATTTCATTTTATATATTAAAGTTAGAGGGCCATGCTTTAACCTGGTAGGAAATCCATATGGAAACACTTAGGATAGAGGGTGATCCACCAATAACTAGGTGGGGGGACTTCAAAACCCTCATCAAGTCCCAATTCTACCCTATTGGGTATGTAGAGGACCAATGGATCTAGTGGCACTACTTTAGGCAAAGGCAGGGGAAGAGTGTACAGGAGTACACCACTAAGTTCAGAAAAATGGCCATTATGTTGGGTATCGAGCTCCCAAGAGCCCATATGTACTCCTCAAGTATATTGGGGGTTTACATAGTCATCTATGAAAGAAGTTGATTATCTTCAAGACAAGGACAGTGGATGAGGCATGTGTAGAGGCACAGTACCTGGAAAACATAGGCCAAAACAAGGGGCAACCAAGTGGTTCAAAAAAAAAAGAGCACCAGGAAGCTTCCAAGGAGGGGAAGAAGAAGTGGAAAGGGGGAAAAGATAAGAATATTGTAGCCACTACACAAAAGTAAAAATATCCCAACAACTATTGCAATCATTGGAGGTTCACAATAATCCTAGACACTATCCATTGGGTTGGGTAAGAAAGGATGCAAAGATAAAGGTGACGAAAAAATGTAAGATTAAATTTTCTATAAGTTCTAATTTTATTAATGAAGTGGAATTGAATGTAGTACCCCTTGATGTATGTGGAGTAGTGTTTGGAAGCCCTTACATGTATATGAGGGATATAATCTTCATGTGGAGAGCCAACCCGTATCGACTAATCAAGGATGGGAAGTCCTACATCATCAACGCACATAAAGGAAATTTAAATATCTCACTAATAGGTGCCAACCAAACCAAGAAGTTGATTAGTTCTAGTCAGAAATATGTTTTTTTCCTTAAGAGAAAATTAGTCTGATGATGAGTCAATGAGAGTGAATACATCCTTGGAAGGGTGTGCTAAAGAGAAGAAACATCAGTTGGAGGAATACTATAGGAATATAGAGGAGTGTTCTAGGAGCCTAAATGGCTACCACCTAAGAGGGAAGTGGAGCATGGAATCTAGTTATTTCTAGACTTGTCATTTCCGAATATTGGGTTGTATAGACAATCTATTCTAGAAGCGAATAAAGTGAAGAAGCAATTGCAGCAGTTGTTGGAGCAGGGTGTGATTCAACCAAGTACCTCACCTTATGGGTCACCCATCACAATCATTCCCAAGAAGGATGTGACTTGAAGAATGTGTATTGATTTCAAGGCATTGAACAAGATTACACTAAAAAATCAGTACCCTTTGCCAAGGATCGGTGATTTGTTTGACCAATTGTAACATGCCAAGTACTTCACTGAGATAGATTTGAAATCAGGATATCACTAGGTATGAGTCAAAGAAGAATACATCTAGAAGACTTTCTTCAAGACAAGGAAAGGTTTGTATGAGTGGTTGGTTATACCATTCAGTTTATGCAATGCACTAGCTACATTTCTGAGACTAATGAATGATGTTTTACGCCCTTATCTAGATTCATTTGTTATTGCCTGTTTGGATGACATATTGATTTATAACGCTATTTGGGAGGAGCAAATATCACATCTTATTAAAGTGTTAGAGACTCTAAAAAATCACCAACTATTGGTCAATCTCAAGAAATGAAAATTTACTCAGTAGTCTTTGGTGTATTTGGGGTATGTGATCGGTGGAGGGGAGCTCAAGATAGATCCCTCAAATATGGAGGCCATCATGAAATGGCCAATTCCTACAAATGTCACTGAAGTTAGGAGTTTTTTTGGGGCAACACAATACTTGTAGAAGTTCATAGCTTCATTTTCAGTGGTAGCTACACCACTCCACGCCATAACAACTAGTGGTAAGAGTTTTTAGTGGGGGAAGAATTAGCAGAAGGCCTTTGATGAGATGAAAAGAAAGATCAATCAAACATCATTCCTTGTGCTACCAAATTTGTAGAATCCTTTCAAAGTGAAGACAGATGCAAGTGGGTATGTAATGGGAGCAGTGTTGATGCAGGGAGGAAGTCATGATTCCTATCATTCTAAAGTATTTCATGGGGCGGTTCTCAACTACCCTACCTATGAAAAGAAGCTTTATGCCTTGGTACAAGCTGTCAAAAAGTGGAAGCACTATTTGATGGGAAAGGAGACCATCATCCACATAGATCACCAACCACTATAGTATTTCCAGGCCCATACTAAGATACAAAAAACCATGAATTACAAGTGGATGGGGTTTTTACATCAATTTGATTTGGTCATAAAGTATAATAAGGGAAGAAAAAATAAATTGGCAGACATGCTTTCATGGCCACCCACATCCAAGATTACAACTTTGGGAAATCTAATGCACATGGAGCCTTTTACCCATGATGCATACAAAGAGGAATGCACAGAAGATGAGGACTTCAAGGAGGTGTTTTAGTAGCTACATGGCCAAATTAATATAGAATAAGGTGACAAAAAGGATGATTACCATTTCTAGAATGGTTTACTCTACAAGGTTGACAAGATCTGTGTCCCTAAAGGTGAATGACTGTAGCTTATTAGAGAGGCTCACACCTCCAAGGTTGCAAGACATTTTTGTGTTGGGAAGATATTTTCCAATTTACAAAGGTATGTGTACTAGCCCATAATGCAAGAAGATGTAGCACAATATTTTAGAGGATGTGTACTTTGTTGTACTAGCAAGCCTAGTAACAGGAAGCAAGGTCTATACCATGCCTTACTTGTACCCACTCGACCTTGGGAAATCATTCCCATGGATTTTATGGGAGGTTTACCAACCACACAGAAGGAACATGACTATTTATTTGTGGTAGTTGACGGGTTCAACAAAATGTGCATTCTCATGCCTTGTAAAATACCATCAAAGGATAGGAATCAACAAACTTGTTCTTTGAATAGGTTTGGTTGCACTTTGTGATACCAAGGAGAATCATATTAGATAGGGATACCAAATTTATCAATGCAATTTGGACTACATTGTGGAAGAAGATGGGCATTAAGTTGAAGAGGTCTACAAATTCCATCCACGGACATATGGGTAGATGGAAGTAGTCAACAAGAATTTGGTGCAGCTTTTGAGGGGTTACAATCAAAAGAATCTGAAGACTTGGGATGAAAATTTGATCTATATACAACACTCTTATAACATAGTAGTCCACACTTCTATTGGTAAGTCAACTTTTGAAACTTTCTTTGGGTGTTTTCCAGCTTCACCCTTAGATGTTGTATATGGACATGAAGGAGGAGTGAGAGAGGACCTAATAAGAGATGCATTAAAAGAAGAAAAAAATTGTTGAGAAGATTAGGAAGATGCATTTACAAGTACAAGAGACATTGAGGAAGTCACAGGAAAAGTACAAGGCTAGGCATGACCAACACAAAACAGAGAGAATATTTCGAGTGGGAGATAGAGTATGGTTAAAAATGAATAATGAAAGACTATAAGGTCCTACTAAAAAGATCAAGGATATCCAGTATGATCCTTCTGAGGTATTGGAAAAGGTGGGAGATAATGCCTACAAAATCAGTCTACCCCCATACATGCGCATTTTTTCAATAGTGAATGTGGAGAATCTCAACCTCTATGAGCCTTCCCTGTTGGGTCAGGAGGAGGAGAAGGTCCTACATTCCATANTATTGGAAAAGGTGGGAGATAATGCCTACAAAATCAGTCTACCCCCATACATGCGCATTTTTTCAATAGTGAATGTGGAGAATCTCAACCTCTATGAGCCTTCCCTGTTGGGTCAGGAGGAGGAGAAGGTCCTACATTCCATAGAGGAATTATCACTAGATGATAAAGCAAAGATAGAAGTTCAAAAAGTTTTGTAGAAGCGGTCTAGAAGTACAAGACAAGGGCAACATGATCTTTGGAAAATTTGGTTGAATGAACAACTTATATGCAAAGAAAAGTGGTACTCGAAGAAGAAGGTAGAGGAAAATTTTCCTCACCCCACTCAGTAAAGATTTTGGGGACCAAAAGCCTCCCTAAATGGGGAGGTATGATCCATGTTGGATCGTTATATCATTTTTCATCTATCTCAATTCTTTTAGAGTGGAAAAAATTGGAGGAATTAGCTTGCACGATCATTTTAGTGGCAAGTCCAAGTTTGGAAAATTGCGGTCTGAAACCTTCCAAAGCCATTTTGAGGAATTAATTGGGGTTCTTGTGTCTAGAAATTTTTCACACACCCTTGATAGTGTTCTACACTCCAATACATTTCCAATGGTGCAAACCGTGCATTAATCGGAGTTCATGTGAAAATGTTATGCCTCCCACAAGTTGACCTATTATGTTGACCACCATGGTACTAGAGGATGCCACATCAACCCCCATTACTCACACATATGGGGCTATCCACATGATGGATTTCTAGAAGATTCTATAAGGTTAAAATCGCTACCATAATTGGGGGTTGAGGAAGTCAAAAACCTATCCCTAGATGGCTATCGAGCTATGTTAAATACTGAACCACTAGGAGGAGAAGGGGTTCCATTCTTCTGCATTGTATCTTGTTCCATAGTTGAGCAAAACATCTGACAGTGGTATTCTGTGAGCATAAAAGAGGGCGAGATTTTGTAGTAGCCATATAGGCCACAAGTCAAAGGAAACTCCATAGAGAGTGCCTCTTTTTTTGTACTTGCATCATTTATATACCAGAGAAAATAGAGCATAACAACCTCACTTTCTAGTTGGGTTTTCTCCTGTATTGGGTTTCCTAGGTCATATCTTGTGTTTATTTGTGGATGGTGTGATTATATTTTATTGTTCTCTATTTTCCACATTTTATCTATTTCATGCATAAGAAGAAAATCAGTAACTAAGTATTAAGGAGATATGAAGGAAAAATAACCTTAATAGAAAATATTTTCAGTATTTTATTAGATTTGTTGTGACGAACTGTTCCAGTGGAATAATCACGATAGTTTACAGATCATCAAACCTTAATTGTGATAAGGTTTTGGACCTTCTAGAATGTTTATAAAATCCAATATGTGGCTATATTCACATGTTTACGTAATGGGGGCTGACATGGCATCCACTCTCACCATGGTGATCAATATGGTAGGTCAACTTGTGGGAGGCATAACTTTCACATACAAACTCTGATTGAGGTGATTATTGCACTATTAGAAAGGTGATTATTGATGCCTCAAAATAGCTTCGAAATATTTCAGACGGGTTTTTGGATCCAAATTTCTAAGTTTGGACCAACAAATAAAATGACTCTGCAAGTTGATTCCTCCAATGTTTTTCACCCATAAAGCATTGAGATACAAAAAAAATAATATAATGATCCAATTTGAATCAGTAGAGGAACAAAGGCCTAGTGGCCTTTTAGAATACATAACCATTTGTCCAATATTGAGAGAAAGAGAGAGAGAACAATTTTTAACTTCTACAAAGGATCTATGTTGGTGAAGCTAGTGGGATACAATTTCCTCATTTATGGATCAAATCAACTATCACTTGTCGTTAATATTGACTAAAATAAGTTTCAATGATTTGTTTAATGATGAGTGTTGGGATATGTAGAGACTAGTTGACTTATTGTTGCATACTAGACGGTAGTTGAATAGAAGTGTCGATTGTCAATTATAGAGGATACTGACAAAGACATTGACCGAGAACTATTGTGTGATGCAAAAAGCACATCTTTGATGATTTCTAGATCCCTTGAGATCCTTCTTTGACAAACAATGTTTATGTGATCCGGATAGAGGTTGGTTGCTTAGGATGTATTATTGTTTTGTTGTCTAGTCAACTAATCAACTTGAACTATTTGGACAATATATTTTTGGAACTTGAAAATTGTTTTGACCTTGTTAGCATATGCTCTTGTTTGTTAGCATGATGCATAAATTGTTTCACTAATTTTAGATTAAATCATGTGGAGAATATTTTTGAGGTAATATTTGTTCAAACTTCCTTTTGGAAAGTGTTATTGGACCTTGGATTGATTAATATGATAGTTGTTACCAAGTTGTTGATTGGAGGTGGTAATTTTTCTTTATTGTACTTGACTAGATCAATTTCCTCCTTTGTAATCCCTATCAAATTAAGAGGGGATTTCTATGCGATTTTTTTATCACTTGATTTTTCCTCCAAGCTAAGTTTAAGGGGGGATGTTGTAACCATAGGTTCTTGTTGTAAACTCACCTTGTTGGAATGTGTAGTATACCATGAAGAGGGAGGCAAATTTTAAGGGAGTCAACCAAGGAGTGGATCTAACTAGGTMYGTGGAGTTGACATTGTCCACTTTGATCTTATAGATCCACATCATATRGACAATTATGGGATGTGGTCCCATACATTGAAGGTTTCAAGTGTATAACTAAACCTATATATAGACACTCTCCTATATCATCTATTATTTCATCTACTCATGGAGTTATAATCATTGTGCTTAAGTGCTTGCATAGTCTATTGACACAACCACTACTCTTGGAATTTTTGTTTTTGCCTCTACTTTTTTTTGCATGTCCAACACATAGAGTGACTTATTGATTTTGGAGCATATTATCATATGGATATGGATAAATCCATATTTTTCTCTCTTAATGAATGTAAGTCCAAGCAAACATTTGTTTTTGATGATATATCTCTAAGTGTTATAGGGTATATCCACACAAGTAAAACACCTTAAGATAAACACTCACACACATAGATCAAGGATCAACACACTAGTGTTTTACATGGTTACAAACCTCAAAGAGGGAAATAGTCCATATCCCCAAACAACATGGCCACTTTAGGAAATATATTAATAAAAAAATAGGTTTCATGAACATCTCAAACAAAAACGATCATCAATGAATGGGTCTTCATGCTATTTAAATAGAGATCATGGACCAATCAGGTGCTAAGCTACAATTCAAGTGTCATTAAGATTGAGGATATGTTTGAACCACCAGGTCACTCATGTGTAGGACATGACCATGACTATTAGATTAGTAAAGTACAAAAACACATTAAGGAAACACACTTTAACATAATATTACATTAGACCATGTTGACCTTAACTAATTCCTAGT
Organism: Picea sitchensis; assembly: GCA_010110895.2. Lineage (NCBI taxonomy): Eukaryota > Viridiplantae > Streptophyta > Pinopsida > Pinales > Pinaceae > Picea > Picea sitchensis. The sequence goes on along the minus strand of SNQJ01S0034392.1, from coordinate 56,985 downwards.
GTCTAAATATACTAAAAAGATAATATAATAAATAAGGTTTGAGTTGCATATTTATACAAAAATCAAGTAGTTTATCCTCCCAAGAGGGCTTATGGTCCCACATAAGTAGAGTGCATTCCCCAAGAGGGTTATTGAGCTTGCAAATCAAAGTTGAGTAGACCAACCTTAACCATAACCAAGTATTACAATAAATGATGACCTCAATGATAATTAATGCCTTATAAATGTGTTAACAACACAATATTGGATGGTTGTAGCCACATGTGAAGATTACACGATTTTCAACAAAAAATAGATTCCACCAGTGTGATATCAACCTAATGATTACTTACACATAACAACATTACCTCCAAGAAAAAAAATTTACACATACAAAAAAATTAATTTGTCAATTCAGACTAAGTTCCAATCACTTATCAGTGGAAACAAGGAGATGGAAAAATATAAACTAAGAAGAACATCTAACATGATTACATTGCAAACAAGGAGAGATTGAGGATGAAGAGCATGTGATGATACATTTCCCCATGTAAGAGAATGTAAGATAGGCACACTCTATTTGGCATCAAAATTTGAGTAGTTTAGATAGCTTATTGAATTTTCCAACAAAACAATAGGGGGTTGAGGTTATATTAAGGATGTTTTAGAACACCACCAAAAAATGAGTACATTGCAAGTTGAGACATCCTTGTGTGAAAATATTGTCTACACTGCTATGCAAAAAATAATAAAAAAGGTATTCAAGATGAGTTAGTTTATTATCACAACACATAAAATTGCATTGTACAATAACACATAGAAACCATACTAACTCAATTGAATTCACTATGAGTGGATGTTGGAGTTGTGTCTCCAACACCTTAAAATAAAAGACATTAA
>SNQJ01S0034392.1:37862-52452 GCA_010110895.2 Picea sitchensis | reverse complement strand
AGACTCCATTCAAGTTCTTGATCATAGTGATATAAGTTGGGAATAATTGTTTCGACAAAATCTTATTTGGTCCCATGGTCCATCCTCACAACATGGAAAACACGAAGAACCAAAACCAAGACCTACGCTCTAAGCACCAACAACTTGAAGCCAAGGTTTCCAGCATTGAATCTTCGCTCAAAGAGTTGTTTTCCATGATGAACAAACAAGGTCACATGTTGGAAATGTTAGGCATGTGCTTGTGTATCTAGATAACATATCTACACATCAATCCAACCAAGGAGGAATTACTTTAAAATGAAGTGAATTCTACTCACATGTTGTTTTCATAAAGGTCATACCCACACTTTTAGGATCTCAATTCGTGGCACCACTTTCCAAAGGTAGAAATGAACAAATTTGATGGTTTTGATCCCTCTGGTTGGATTACCCAAATGGAACACTATTTCTCTCTCCATAAAATTATTGATGACCTACTTAAACTAAAATTGGGGGTCTTATATTTTGATTCATAATGTAGGCAGTAGCGCCAATGCTATAAGAAAGTTTGTGGAGGCTAAATTCCTTGGACCTAGTGTGTGTAGGTCATTTATGTTGGTTTTGAACGTGATAGTCATTGTTTGGAATGACTAACAAAATTATTCCTAACAGGAATAATTGTTTACTAAATTCAAGGCTTTAAGCAATTTGCAATCTACACAAAGGTCCTATCTAATTCCATTTTTAAAGAATGTTTAATCAATGGTATCAAGGAGGAAATTAGATCACACATCATGATGTAGTGTTGAAAAACATGATTGGAAGCTTGTGAAAGAGATAAAGAAGTTGATATGGTGATCAATTCCCAAACCAAGAGACATGTATTCACTACTCCCACTAGTCCCGTTGTGGAAACTACTCCCAGCCCCTCCAACTCTCAGGTAGCGAGAATCCACAAGTTGTTATAGGAATAGATGTTAGAACACCAACACCTCCACCTTTGTTATAATTGTAATGAGAGAATATTTCAGAGGGAACAAATGTTAAGAACTTAAATCATTTCAAATGGATGTATCCCCATAAGAACACTCATAAGACATATTAGTTGAAGACACTCCTGAGCTACATTTGGACGATGCCACTGTTAATTTTTCTGATTCTCAAATCTTGATAGTTATTTCCTTATGATTTCAAAACAAGATTCACTTTCATACCACAGTTATCATAGAATAACTATAGACCGAAAAATATCAAATATAACAATGCAGTGGAAATAACAAGATCTAGAAACATTAACCATGCACAGTAGACACAAGAACACAAGAATTTAGCCTGGGAAACACAACCTTGGGAGAAAACCCAACAACGTTTATTATAGAAGAATAGTCCAAGATATTACAATTACATCACCATCATCATATTAAGATACAATATAGAGAATTGCCTCCCCAAGCCTGGCATCTCCAAGAGCTAGTGTCTCACTAGAATAGACAAAATATAACCAAGAGAGAGCTTCTCCAAGTATAGCGCCTCTACAAGTGTGGCTCAATCACCAAGATAACCAAAACTACAAGATATAGTGAAAATACCACAACTATAGCTAACAATTTCCTAGTGCACACTGCATAAGGAGAGTTGTATCTGTCTATCCAAATGAAATGATCCACCCTATATTTTTACTAATCCAGGCACCTATATTTTTCCTATGGGGCTGACTTCTCATTATGGGTCTTCAATTTAACTTTATTATTTTTTTTCTTTTACTGATGGGGCCGACTTCTCTTCCTGGGTCTTCAATTTCTTCCTATGGCTTCTTTAATGTTCATATGGGTCTTCTTGTACTTCCTTGTGGAGAATGACTGCCCAAAGTTGCAAAACTTCAAAATTCCCTCTCGACGAGGGAGACATTATCCATACTTGGATTTTTTCTGTCATAGAAAGGTTTTCCTTGAGCCTGGTTGATGTAGTATTCTATGGCATGCACCTAGTTGATGTATACTTCTACCACATAAAATCGAGTTGATGTATGCTTCTCCCACATAGCACCTCAGGTCTCCAACGGTCCTTATCAAGTCACATGATCAAGGATAGAGACCACACATGGGCCATCCTCCTTAGCTAAGTCACATGGCCATCATATGAGAATGTTTTCCCGTTGTTAATACATGGAGAACATCAACACCCTGGGCCATTCTCCTTAGCCAAGTCACATGGCCATCGGAGGAGAATGTTTTCCCGATGCTAATACATGGAAAACATCAACTCCCTAGAACATTCTCCTTAGCCAAGTTACATGACCATCAGAGGAGAATGTATGTCTGATCCATATGTACCTCGAGTCTTTTTCGGTCCTTGTCAAGTCACATGATCAAGGATAAAGACTACACCTGGGCCATTATTCTTAGCCAAGTCACATGGCCATCTGAGAAGAATGTACAATTCTCCTTATCCAAATCACATGGACATTTGAGGAGAATATATTCCATTCTCCTTATCTAAGTCACATGGCCATCACAGGAGAATGTCATCTCGATACTTCCATCTGGAGAGTCATCAACACCTCGAGTCTTTGTCGGTCCTTGTCAAGTCACATGATCAAGGATAAATACTACGCTTGGGCCATTCTCCTTAGCCAAGTCACATGGCCGTATGAGGAGAATGTTTTCCCGATGCTACCCAAAACATAAACACTCCCTCTCAGTGAGGGAGACATTAGGCATCATGCCAATCTAGTCTCTCGATACTGGAGCTCCACTGCTCCCTTTTGTATCATGTCTTTGATTATCTGCAATCTGCTCATCTGTGGATATGTACTAGAGATTTACTACTCCCTTTTGCACCATGTCTATGATGAATTATTTGGAAATTTTTTGTCATTGATTTCAACCCTATAAGAAGCAGTCAAGTGAAGAAGCCTACATATGTCCAAGATCAATATTGCAAGATGGATATTGTTGAAAACATTATTTGTGGTCAATTTGGATATCCTATCTTTGAGGGAATTTTTACCCTACATAAATAAATCAAATGGAAGCACAAGTTACATGGTTTGAAATATTATTCCAAGACCTTTCCAACGGTATATGGAAGTCCCTCTAACTCTCAAGGAATGAGGAGATATGAATTTTTTTGTTCGACAACCCAGCCAGAAAATTGAGGACAGTTCAGCCAGGTCGGCCCAGAAACTAAATATAGGGACATAACTAATATAAATATAGGATGGATTTTCACATTTTTATAGCATCCAATCTTGTGATCTCTTAGCACAATTTTGGAGTGAAGGAAATGGGAGGATAAGGAGCTCTTATGAAGGATATTTTCTAGTCTTATGGTGATGTTTTGATCATTGCTATGGGTTTGCTATAGTATGGAAGGTTGATTATTTGCATAAGGTTCTATGTGGTTGTTGGGGTTTATGTGTGGACCCATGTGGACCTAGGATCTCGATGTGGACCCAATTTCTATGTGGACCCGATTTCTAAGTGGAACCATTTTGATGATGATGATGTATCAATGATAGTCACAATGACAATGACAGTCTATGTGGACCCAGTTTCTATGTGGAACTAGTTTCTAAGTGGACCCAATTTGATGATGATGATGTATCGGTGACAGTGACAGTGACAAGTTGATTCTATCATTTATATTCAAGGGTGGAAGGAAGGGACAAGGAAAGGGGTTTGGAGCCTCCTTCCAGTTGGAGCTAGAAAATCTAGGGAGTTGTAGCTTCCTTTAGGTTGGAGCCTGTAAATAGGGGGTTGGAGCCTCCTTCCAGTTGGAGCTAGAAAATCTAGGGAGTTGTAGCTTCCTTTAGGTTGGAGCTTGTAAATAGGGGGTTGGAGCCTCCTTCCAATTGGAGCTGGAGAATATTGGAAGTTGTAGCTTCCTTTGAATGTAATATTTTATTATATAAGAAAACATTGAGTGGATTTTCACTTATATCTATTGTGCATTGTGTATCTCTTATTTTGCTCTTTATTGGATATATTATTTGATTGGAAAGTAACGTTATAAAAGTGATAAATTATACTTGATACTGATTCACCCCCCTCTTAGTATCAACAATTGGTATCATATAAGGTTACCTTCAACACAGTTTAATCACTGGAAGGAAGATCGTGAAAAAATATGGAAGGCCAAGGCCACATTCCAAATGGGATTCCACCATTTGATGGAAACAATTATGCATATTGGAGCAACAAAACACAAAATTACTTGACATATTTAGGAGTCAATATTTGTCTCTTAGTTGTCAATGGATATAAAGTTCCAAAAACTACTCCCACTGATCCAGATGAGAAGAAATCAATGATCTACAATGCAAAGGCCACACATGTTATTATAGGCGGATTGACACAAACTATTGCTAGCAAGGTGATGAGCTGCAACACAACTAAAGAGGTATGGGACACAATTAAAAATATCTATGAAGGTGATCCTAAAGTCAAGCATGTCAAAATTCAATGACACAGAGCACAGTTTGAAAATTTGAAAATGGATGAAAAGGAATATATTGCAACCTATTTACTCGAAGTAGATGAAGTCGTCAATGCTATCATAGGACTAGGATAAGAACTCAATGAATCCTTGGTTGTACAGAAAGTGTTAAGATCACTTCACATGAGATATGATGCCAAGGTCTCTTCCATTAAAGAAAATAGGTGTTACACATTATTTTCGTCATCCTTGTTGGTCCTAAGGTCTGCACCTGACTTCTAAAGGGAAAAGCTAGGCCACCTATCAGTTTAGAATAATTGTTTCTTTTAACTTTTTGTTGGTTGGTCAGAGATTTATTCTATCAAGACAAAGGCAAGGTTGGGTTAGTAGAATGATATGGATGAGGGCCCTCCTTGGCTTATGGCACACTAATGACAGACCAGTGAAATAATAGAAAATAGAGGGAAACAAAAAACTACTCAATGAATGATCTACTGCAAGAAGTTCAATACTTAAAATATCATTTCAAGACATCAAATATGTATAAAAACAAAATAACTCCAACAGGTTGCAGAAAAAAAATCTTCACCAAAGCATTATCTGTTTGACAGGTTGTATATCAATAAAAATAAGTCATACAATAGCTAAAAGGAAATGAAATGTACGTCGCACAAATCAAAAACTGTATTTAATATAAGAATGAAAACACATGAAGAGTTGAACGAATCACTGTCATCAACCAAGTAGAGATCTTTGATCCATGCGTAAAACGGGTCCGACCAATCTGTTGTATTGCTATTCTTTCCTCAAAAAATCCGACCCTTACAATATCCAAAAACTAACTATTTAAAATAGTTGCAGAGGCTCTCGTCTTTAGGGGACTGAGACCTCAATCTAGGGAATTTTTCGTAAAACAAAATATTAACTTCACTAAGATGCCAGAATTAAACAGCAAGAGTGGTTCTTATCACACACAGAAGACCACTCTTGCATCTAATCTAGGAAAATGTTGGACTTAATCAAATAAAACTGCTACTGTCTTTGCGACAGAACTGATGCATGTGTTGAAGGAACTGAGTGGCCGAAAATAGGCCTTGGAGTGACAGAGCAAAGACTGTGTTGAACGACGACACATATACAAGTTGTCGGATGCCACTAGAGATGATCAGCTGCATGAGCAGAGTTTGCTGAAGTGTTTCTAGAACTAATCTACATCGACCTGTGACTAAGACTTAACACCTTGTCTATGCTTGAGCATTCGGAAGCCAAGCGCACTCTGTATTGACCCCGTCAGATGCCATCTGTACCTGTGAAATAGCCTTCTGGAATGGTTTTCGGCCCATCGGGCATGAGGGGAGACGTGGAGGTGAGCATCCAATCGGGAGATGGGATGAATGGACACAAGGGTAGATGACATGTAGTGGGGGATACAGGTGGTGCGTAGGGAGAGGAGGAGTAGATAGGTTGGGAAGTGAGTGGAGAATAGGTGGCGAAAGGCGAGAGGGGGCGGTATTGAAAAAAAACCTGGGAGGAACTCGAAGGGGGGTGTAGGCGATAAGCGGATTAGAGAGGGGGGGTCTGAGTTCTTGAGGATCTGCCATGTTAGGTAGGGACCGCGATGAGAAAACCACTTGCTCAGACTCCCCCCCACCGTTAAAGGTAGAAAGGTTAGGGGGGTCGGAGCTGCGACAAGGACCGTCGATCTGGAGAGGTGGGCCACCGCTGATGGAGATCAGCGTGGGGTTTAACAGAGGACAAGTGTCGGGTGGTGAGAGGATTGAGAGTAGTGAGTGGGATGAGGGGAGATGACGTGTCAGGTGATGCGGTGAGCTGATCTCATTCAAGCGCATGATTGCGGGAGCTGTTGAGGGTGGTTTGGATCTAGACTGCCTTTGGGCCTACAATCCCCCACAAGCTGCCATGTACCCTTCCAAAAAAACCATGGTTCAAATTGTGGGACCACTCTAAAAAATTAATGTCCGGGCAGTTTGTGTCCCCGCAATGAACTATAGTCGTCGCTCTGGTTATGATCCGGGATCTGGGTGACATTTACCTGCTGTAAGGATCGACGGTTCTTATTGACCTGGGATCAATGGTCTAGATTCACTTCGAACTTTCGAGCTTCAAGTGTTTTGAATGTGAAACATGAAACATCTCTCGGAGGAAAATCTCTAAAATGAATGATCTTTCGCCACATGTCATGATGGATGAACAATCCAAATTCACTTCAGAAGTCTGGGTTTCGGGAGTTTCAAATTTGAAGCATGAAAATCTCTCAGAGGAAATTCGTCGAAGTAACTAATCTGTCGCCATGTGTCCCGTCTAATGGATGGTCTAGATTTACTTCGACAATTCGGGTCTTTGGCTCTTTGGGACTTTCGAACTTGATATTAAAACCCACGCGATTCTGGAACCCGAATGGACGAGAGTCGTTGATCTATGATTTGCTTGGTGGATCTTTACCGTTGAAAATTTACTTGTCTGTTCCCACAGTCTGAGCCCGAACTTTGTTGTTCTGGATTGTTGTGTCATGTGCATGGGTATTTCATGTACATAGAAAAGGCTTGGTAGACCTGCGGTGAGCTCAATCAATGGTGCACGTGAGTACAAGCATTTTGAAACAAATATGACGTGTATTTTATCCTTTTAGAAAAACAAAAACAGAAATGTGTGAAGACTCAAAAACGAATAAGGGCCAAGACACTCAGTAGTGGGAACTGACTTAACCAACCAGAAAAGGAAAAATTGATGAAAGCATAGGGAAAAAAGAGAGGAGAGGCAGGGGATGCAGACCTAGTTTACAACAATCCCTATGACCATTAATGATGTACACCTATCCTTTGTCCTTAGAAGGATCAATAGCCTGAATCCCTGAAGAAAAATTAAGTTACTTTTTCCCAGAAAGAAGAAAATTATCTTTTCCTTTGTGCAAAACCTTATAAAAAGGGATCGTTGCATGCTGCACCATATTGGCATGTGACATCGTCATAGTTTTCTCAGTATTAAGGGTGTGACGATTATCCATACGAAGAAAAAGTAAATCTTCTCAATACTTCTAGAAAAAAAGATTTGAGGGTGAGTTGGCCTCCGATCGGTTTGGATCTGATTCACATCCCTGATATTATGGGATCATCCTAACTTCCTCACCCTATTCTTTTCAACTTATAAAAGGAGAAGAGTTCTCATGGGAAAGCTATTTTTTGGAATGGCTAGTTCTTGAGTTTTGTAGCTTGGAGTTTTTGGAGCTTGTATGTTGGCTTTGAGTGTCACTTTGCCAAGTTGAGATTGTGAGTGACTTTCAAATATACAGTCTTAGAATCCATGGATTAGAAGTGTGTGGGAAGCAAGGAACTATTGGAAGGGACCCTACAACATCAAGGCATTGGTTGTATTCTCCTGTTCATATCTTTAATATAGTGATATATTTCTTTCTCGTAAAATTGGTCTTATTTTATTGTATGACTCCTTGATCACATACATAGGTTTTGTTGAGTATACATTGTTGTTTCCACTCCGTTGGCTTATGCCTTTTTACAGGTTCAGCATCCCATAAGCCTTGTAATGGAGCGAGGATGACACTAGCAAGGACAAACAACATTTAAAAGGTATGTCATTTATCTCTTGTTAGTTAGTATGCTTGATAATTAAAACTTAGGGAAAGTTTTATATTATGTCTTGTTTTGTTCTAGTTTCGGTGTGAAACTAGGGAGATTCATTTTTGTCCGCACTTACCGATTTGTCCAATAAAAATAGGGACTTGACTAAGATGAAAATGGATGAAATACATGGTTCCCTCATAGCATATGAAATGAGAACAAGTACATAAAGTGAACAGTCAAACAGAGAAGCATCCTTTAAATTTATGAATAAAACAAAGGGCAAGGAACACAAGGAAGAAGAAAAATCGGGCTATGATTCAGATGAAGAAGAAGCACATTTTGTAAGAAATCTCAACATGGGAACCGAAAAATACAAAGGTAAGTTACCTTTTAAATGCTTCAATTGTGGCAGAGTAGGACATTATGCTAAGAAATTTCCTTTTGAAGAAAAGAAAATCTTCCACAAGAAAAAGGGTCTCTATTCCAAGGAGGACAACAGTTCTTCAGATGAAAGTGATGGAGAAGAAATGGATAGAAGGGAATTTATCTTCATAACTCAAGAAACTCAAGACAATGACCATAAATATTCTAAAATAGATGAAGACAATTCTGAAGAATATTTTGATGAAGAAACTGAAGGAACAAGACTTGACTCTTTCTAGGGAGCCAAGGACATCACAGAAAGTGAACAAGAAGATGGTGAGAATATTGAAAAAATGAAGTATGTTGAAGAAGAAAATGCTAAGCTCAGAAACATAAATAGAGAACTAAGAAACAAATTGGAAAGTTGTGAAGAATAAAATCATGAGCTTGAAAATACAATTAAAATCTTGAAGGAACAATTAGAAGATTATGAGAAATTAAAAGCAGAATTAGATCACACAAGAAAATATCTAATGTTGAGAATTGAAAAGTTGGAAAAAATTGGAAGTACTGAAAAACTAGATGAAATTCTTTGCAATCAATCATCACCTAGCAATAAGACATGACTTGGATATGATAACAGTTCAGATATAGCAAACATAGATAAAGAGGACAAGAAAGATGAAGTAAATTCTAGAAGCTATACAAATGCCTTAAGAAGTGGAATCAACAATCAAGAAGAAAAAGAAGATCAACAGGAACATGACAAAAGATCTAAATTCAGAAGGGATGATACATCAAGAAGGTCATTTCCTACCATGTATGAGAACAATCAAAAGGGAGTTGAAGAACAACAAGAACATAACACCTTTCAACTTGAACAAAAGATCAAAATTCAGGAGGCATGAAACACCAAGAAGATTACTTCCTATAAGATATGAGAATATTTCTTGGTCATTGTTATACTTGCAGAAACTTTTGACACAAGGCAATTCACTGCAAAATCAATGCAAGAAACAACTATGTGAGAAACACAAATGACTATGGATATCCAAGGAACAATCATATAAACAATAGATTTGGAAATTCTTATGGATATGTAAACAAAAATTACAATCCATTTGATCCATTGATGGATCAAAATATCATATGCTACAAATGCAATAATATTGGTCACAAAGAACGAGATTGCACAGATATGAAAGAAGATGCTCCAATCATAAAACCAACCACAATATGGAAAAGGAAAGAGAATACAAGCCAAGAAATTTGTCGAATAGCACCGATCACCGAAGATAAAGAAGAAGAAAAAGAAGATGAATGGTACATAGACAGTGTGTGCTCAACACACATGACTGGGGACCAAAATAAATTCATCAGCTTAAATAAAAAGGGTGGTAGTGTTGCATTTGGAGATGAATCCTTTGTCAAAATACTTGTAAAAGGTGTAGTAAAAATTGGAAGTGAAAATGTAAAAGAAGAAAATGTCCTATTGGTTGAATATCTAAAGCATAATGTCCTCAGTGTCAGTAAAATATGTGATCAAGGATACACTCTCAAGTTTGATTCTCGAAAATGTGAAATTAGAGAAAAGGACTCAAGAAAATTGGTTGCAACAATGACAAGAAGACCAAATAACATATACATCCTAGACAAAGAGAAGAGAAAGAAAATTGAAGTCACACGAAAAATCTCCAAGGACCATAACAATGAAAGAAAGGAAAAGAAGACAAAAAAGAAAGAAGAAGTACTATTGAGTGCCACATATTCAAGGGGAGAAGCCCCAAATAAAAGAGTCACCATTTTCCATTGATGTCAAAGGGGGAGAGAAAAATCAGGAGCATGTCGACAAGGGGAGAGTAGGATGAAAAGGGGAGCATAAGTGTTTCCACCAATTACAAAGGTGGAGATTGTTGGAAATTGGTTGTTGTTTATGTCAACCCTAGAAGAAGCAGTCAAGTGAAGAAGCATGTACAAGATCAAGATTGCAAGATGGAGATTGTTCAAATCATTATTTGTGGTCAATTTGGATACCCTATATTTGAGGGGATTTTTACCCTACATAAATAACTCAAATGGAAGCACAAGTTACATGGTTGGAAATATTATTCCAAGAAATTTCCAATGGTATATGGAAGTCCCTCTAACTCCCAAGGAATGAGGAGATATTGATTTTTCCGTCCGAAAACCCAGCTAGAAAATTGAGGACAGTTCAACCAGGTCGGCCAAGAAACTAAAAATAGGGACATAACTACTATAAACATAGGATGGATTTTCTCATTTTTACAGCATCCAATCTTGTGATCTCTTAGCAAAAGTTTGGAGTGAAGGAACTGGGAGGATAAGGAGCTCTTATGAAGGATATTTTCTAGTCTTATGGTGATGTTTTGATCATTTCTGTGGGTTCGTTATAGTATGGAAGGTTGATTATTTGAACAAGGTTCTATGTGGTTGTTGGGGTTTATGTGTGGACCCATGTGGACCTAGGATCTCGACGTGGACCCAGTTTCCATGTGGAATCAGTTTCTGAGTGGACCCAGTTTGATGATGATGATGTATCAATGATAGTCACAACGACAGTGACAGTGACATTGATAGTCTATGTGGACCTAGTTTCTAAGTGGACCCAATTTGATGTTGATGATGTATTAGTGACAGTGACAGTGACAAGTTGATTCTATCATTTATATTCAAGGGTGGAAGGAAGGGGGAAGGAAAGGGGGTTGGAGCTTCCTTCCAGTTGGAGCTAGAAAATATAGGGAGTTGTAGCTTCCTTCAGGTTGGAGCCTCCTTCCAGTTGGAGCTGGAGAATCTTGGAAGTTGTAGCTTCCTTTGAATGTAATCTTTTATTATATAAGAAAACATTTAGTGAATTTTCACTTATATATATTGTGCATTGTGTATCTCTTTTTCTGCTCTTTATTGGATATATTATTTGATTGGAAAGTAAAGTTATAAAAGTGATAAATTGTACTTGATACTGATTCAGCCCCCCTCTCAGTATCAACAAAATTCATGTAAGAATCCTCTAAAGCCACATTACTTCATGACTTGTGACACTAGCTGCGATATACTCTGTCTCTGTTGTATTGAGTGTTATAGATACCCGCTTTACTGAAATCGTAACTGATCCCAAGTTGAAGAAGCACCCCAAGGTGCTCAATCTATTTATTGCACTCCTTTCCCAGTTAGAATCTGTATATCCCTTCAATTCACCATCTAAGACATATATGAGGCCATATCCAACTGTATCATGTAGGTATCTCAACACATGTTTTGCTGCAACCCAATGGTACTATCTCGCTCTACCATAAACTAGCTCAAGGTGGTTACTGCAAGTAAAATATCCGACCTAGTGTTAACGAGGTATAGTAAGGATCCAATCCATTTCCTATACATCGTGGGATACGCCAAATATAAATCTGAAGGAGAATCATTCAACTTCTTAATATTTATCTCCATAGTTGTATCCATGGACTTGCATTCCATCATATCGAACCTCATCAGTATCCTCTGACTGAGGAAGATCTCATCTGATCTTTGTCATGCCTCCAATCCCAAGAAATTGTACATCCTGCCAAGATCCTCCACCACGAACTATGAGGTCAAATCCCTCTTGCACCTGGAAATAAGCCACCATGCTTCAAATCATGAGCACCAAGATCAATGGATCACCATCAACAACCTTGTGGTAAGGGTTGAAATATGCAGCATTCTTGGTTAAAACCAAGCTCATCAAGTATCCATTGATCCTGGAGTACCATGCTCCCTGTGAAACATGACTCCCTCTAAGTCTATACTATCTATGGATCTGTCTGTTCTTTCTACATCTGCTAACCTCCTCTGAGGTATGATCTCCTATGAATTTTCCTGGGAGGATTCTCCTCCCTACTGGATCCTCAGGGTTGAATCCCTTTGAACTCTAGCTCCCTATGACCTGGTACTTGGTGGGGCCATATTATTACCTCACCACTAGTGGAGCCACCTACTCCTCCTCATAACTAGAAGGTTTGGAATCAATGATATGACTGATTGGTATCATATAACTCGAGAACCTCAGAGGTCTTTTTCTCTCCATGAAAGTGTCACTGAGAGCTACATGCCTCTTTTCATCCTACAAAGTATCACAAAATCATGTTGGTCTCTTCCTGGTCACTGCAACATCTCTAGGTAGATCCACTAGCTTGACTGGCTCTACTAACTCCTCCTGATAGTATGAAGGATGAATAACTAGACTGTACGGTCATCCTTCAAAGAATTCTGCTCCTCACTATCAATCTCCATATGAGATACTTTGTATCCCAAAAAATTATCCTTCTTCCAGAAGGATCTAGCTTTGTCCTCTTCGCCTTCGGTACATGGATGTATATTGTCATGTACACAACTCTATGTCTGGATATTCTGCTCCATGTCTCAAACTAGATACCATCTAATATGTTTCCTCCTACAACTGTCACTATAAATCCCTCTCAGAGATGTCACCTGTGACCTGCCCGGAACAAGAGCAATAACAAGGGAAAATAACAAACAAGAACAACATTCTTCTAATTATTTCTTCATGGTAACTTGCTCAAAACAATAACAAGAGTAAGAACAAGTAAAACACTTCTCTAGTGTTGTGACCAATCATTCCTTCGTGGTAACTTTACCAGAACAAAACAAGAACATCTCCATGGTACCTTCCATGGAATTTACATGGTAACATGTATGTGACAAAGACAACAACCAAGAACATATCCTAGAAGAGATCAATTTCATCTTGTAGATAAATGCATCATTAGTACTAAACAGTGAGAATTTACATAATGATCATTGTACCAACAATACTCAAGTGTTACTAAACATTTGATAGCAAAGGTACTCATCAATAATAGAACTCTAAAGACGGATGTCCTAGTTACAACATTTACTTAAGATGCAGCAATAAGAAATATCAAACCTGATATGCAAACTTGGAGTCTTGTTGTTGTTGTTCCATTTAATTTCGAGTTTCCATATATTGTAGGATACATCACCATTGTTGCCTCCAACTCTTGAGCTTCCTCTTAGTGCACTAGATCTAAGATCCCTTTGGATCTATTGCCACTGCTTGACTGAATGTCGTTTTTCCAAGTGTACATCTCATGCAAACACTCTCATGATATAACTTGTATACAAGTGCGTACCTCTAAAATTTGTAGCACCATCCAACTTGTCTTATAATCTGAGACAATACATCATCTCAACAAGAAGAAGTCAGAAATCTGAATCAGAAGGTTCAATGTCAGGAAAAATGTCAATATCCTGAAAAACCATAAAATTTCAATTTTGACGGATTGTTAGTCTGAGAAGTGCAGTAGGTGTGCTAGGGCAAGGAAAGCATGTCTATGATAAAATTATTCCCAACTTAGCCCAATAATTTTCTTAGCGACCTTTACAAAATGTTGTTGCAACTGTCGTAGTGGGTTTTAGGGTGAAATTTCAACTTTCACCAAACTGCAGTCTAAGAGGTGCAACGAATGCGGAGGAACAAGGCAAGTTGATTAGTGGTGGAGTTAGATCCAATGAATTCTCAATAAGTGCTCAACGAGCTTGACAAGTTTAGGTCTTAACATAAAATTGTGCAGTGGCAATATTTCAACAAAGATATGATACCATGTTGATATTTCTAATTCTCATATTTTGATAGTTATTGCCTTATGATTTCAAAACAAGATTCACTTTCATACCATAGTTATCATAGAATAACTATATACTGAAAATATCAACTATAACAATGCAACAGAAATAAAAAGATCTAGAAACATTAACCGTGCAATGTAGACACAAGAACACAAGAATTTATCCTAGGAAACCCAACCTTGGGAGAAAACCCAACAACCTTTCTTATAGAAGAATTCAGTCCAAGAACTTTTCTTATAGAAGAATTCAGTCCAAGATATTATCAGTACATCACCATCATCAGATCAAGATACGATACAAAGAATGTCCTCCCCAAGCCTAGTGTCTCCAAGCGCTAGCGTCTCACTAGAATAGACAAAATATAACCAAGAGAGAGCTTCTCCAAGTCTAGTACCTCTCCAAGTGTGGTGCACTCACCAAGATAACCAGAACTCCAAGATATAGTGAAAATACCACAACTGCAGCTGACAATTTCCTAGTGTGCACTGCAGAAGGAGTTGTATATGTCTGTCCAAATGAAATGATCCATCCTGTATTTATACTAATCCAGG
>SNQJ01S0034392.1:14601-34984 GCA_010110895.2 Picea sitchensis | reverse complement strand
ACTATTTGAAAAGGTTGATTCTGTAGCTCATTATAATTATCAAGATTCGAATGGGGGCCCTTTAAATTTTGTAAAAATTTAGGGGGAGTTGTTGGGGCCCAACACAATGCTATAAGAAAGTTTGTGGAGGCTAAATTCCTTGGACCTAGTGTGTGTAGGTAATTTATGTTGGTTTTGAACATGACAGTCATTGTTTGGAATGACTAACAAAATTATTCCTAACAGGAATAATTGTTTACTAAATTCAAGGCTTTAAGCAATTTGCAATCTACACAAAGGTCCTATCTAATTCCATTTTTAAAGAATGTTTAATCAATGGTATCAAGGAGGAAATTAGATCACACATCATGATGTAGTTTTGAAAAACATGATTGGAAGCTTGTGAAAGAGATAAAGAAGTTGATATGGTGATCAATTCCCAAACCAAGAGACATGTATTCACTACTCGCACTAGTCCCATTGTGGAAACTGCTCCCAGCCCCTCCAATTCTCAGGTAGCGAGAATCCACAATTTGTCATAGGAATAGATGTTAGAACACCAACACATCCACCTTTGTGATAATTGTAATGAGAGAATATTTCAGAGGGAACAAATGTTAAGAACTGAAATCATTTCAAATGGATGTATCCCCATAAGAACACTCATAAGACATATTAGTTGAAGACACTCCTGAGCTACATTTGGACGATGCCACTGTTAATTTTTTCTGATTCTTAGATCTTGATAGTTATTGCCTTATGATTTCAAAACAAGATTCACTTTCATACCACAATTATCATAGAATAACTATACGTCGAAAAATATCAAATATAACAATGCAGTGGAAATAACAAGATCTAGAAACATTAACCATGCATAGTAGACACAAGAACACAATAATTTATCCTGGGAAACCCAACCTTTGGAGAAAACCCAACAATGCTTATTATAGAAGAATAGTCCAAGATATTACAATTACATCACCATCATCATATCAAGATACAATACAGAGAATTGCCTCCCCAAGCCTAGCATCTCCAAGAGCTAGTGTCTCACTAGAATAGACAAAATATAACCAAGAGAGAGCTTTTCCAAGTATAGCGCCTCTACAAGTGTGGTGCAATCACCAAGATAACCAGAACTACAAGATATAGTAAAAATACCACAACTATAGCTAACAATTTCCTAGTGCGCACTGCATAAGGAGAGTTGTATCTGTCTATCCAAATGAAATGATCCACCCTATATTTATACTAATCCAGACACCTATATTTTTCCTATGGGGATGACTTCTCATTCTGGGTCTTCAATTTAACTTTATTATTTTTTTTCTTTTACTGATGGGGCCGACTTCTCTTCCTGGGTCTTCAATTTCTTCCTATGGCTTCTTTAATGTTCATATGGGTCTTCTTGTACTTCATTGTGGAGAATGACTGCCCGAAGTTGCAAAACTTCAAAACTCCCTCTCGACAAGGCAGACATTATCCATACTTGGATTTGTTCTGTCATAGAAAGGTTTTCCTTGAGCCTGGTTGATGTAGTCTTCTATGGCATGCACCTAGTTGATGTATACTTCTACCACATAAAACCTAGTTGATGTATGCTTCTCCCACATAGCACCTCAAGTCTCCAACGATCCTTGTCAAGTCACATGATCAAGGATAGAGACCACACATGGGCCATCCTCCTTAGCTAAGTCACATGGCCATCGGATGAGAATGTTTGCCCGATGTTAATACATGGAGAACATCAACACCTTGGTCCGTTCTCCTTAGCAAAGTCACATGGCCATCGGAGGAGAATGTTTTCTTGATGCTAATACATGGAAAACATCAACGCCCTAGAACACTCTCCTTAGCCAAGTTACATGGCCATCAGAGGAGAATGTATGTATGATCCATATGTACCTCAAGTCTTTTTCGGTCCTTGTCAAGTCACATGAACAAGGACACCTGGGCTATTCTTCTTAGCCAAGTCACATGGCCATCTGAGAAGAATGTACAATTCTCATTATCTAAATCACATGGCCATTTGAGGAGAATATCTTCCATTCTCCTTATCTAAGTCACATGGCCATCAGAGGAGAATGTCATCTCGATACTTCCATCTAGAGAATCATCAACACCTCGAGTCTTTGTCGGTCCTTGTCAAGTCACATGATCAAGGACAAATACTACGCTTGGGCCATTCTCCTTAGCCAAGTCACATGGCCATATGAGGAGAATGTTTTCCTGATGCTACCCAAAACATAAACACTCCCTCTCAGTGAGGGAGACATTATGCATCATGCCAATCTAGTCTCTCGATACATGAGCTCCACTGCTCCCTTTTGTATCATGTCTTGGATGATCTGCAATTTGCTCATCTGTGAATATGTACTAGAGATTTACTACTCCCTTTTGCACCATGTCTATGATGAATTATTTGGAAATTTGTTGTCATTGATGTCAACCCTATAAGAATCAGTCAAGTGAAGAATCCTACATATGTCCAAGATCAATATTGCAAGATGGATATTGTTGAAAACATTATTTGTGGTCAATTTGGATACCCTATCTTTGAGGGAATTTTTACCCTACATAAATAACTCAAATGGAAGCACAAGTTACATGGTTGGCAATATTATTCCAATACCTTTTCAATGGTATATGGAAGTCCCTCTAACTCCCAAGGAATGAGGAGATATGAATTTTTTTGTTCGACAACCCAGCCAAAAAATTGAGAACAGTTTAGCCAGGTCGGCCTAGAAACTAAAGATAGGGACATAACTACTATAAATATAGGATGGATTTTTACATTTTTACAGCATCCAATCTTGTGATCTCTTAGCACAATTTTGGAGTGAAGGAAATGGGAGGATAAGGAGCTCTTATGAAGGATATTTTCTAGTCTTATGGTGATGTTTTGATCATTGCTATGGGTTTTCTATAGTATGGAAGGTTGATTTTTTGCATAAGGTTCTATGTGGTCGTTGGGGTTTATGTGTGGACCCATGTGGACCTAGGATCTCTATGTGGACCCAATTTCTATGTGGACCTAGTTTCTAAGTGGAACCATTTTGATGATGATGATGTATCAATGATAGTCACAATGACATTGACAGTGACAATGACAGTCTATGTGGACCCAATTTCTATGTGGAACTAGTTTCTAAGTGGACCCAATTTGATGATGATGATGTATCAGTGACAGTGAAAGTGACAAGTTGATTCTATCATTTATATTCAAGGGTGGAAGGAAGGGGCAAGGAAAGGGGGTTGGAGCCTCCTTCCAGTTGGAGCTAGAAAATCTAGGGAGTTGTAGCTTCCTTTAGGTTGGATCCTGTAAATAGGGGGTTGGAGCCTCCTTCCAGTTGGAGATGGAGAATATTGGAAGTTGTAGCTTCGTTTGAATGTAATATTTTATTATATAAGAAAACATTGAGTGGATTTTCACTTATATCTATTGTGCATTTTGTATCTCTTATTTTGCTCTTTATTGGATATATTATTTGATTGGAAAGTAAAGTTATAAAAGTGATAAATTATACTTGATACTAATTCACCCCCCTCTTAGTATCAACAATTGGTATCATATAAGGTTACCTTCAACACAGTTTAATCACTGGAAGGAAGATCGTGAAAAAAGATGGAAGGCCAAGGCCACATTCCAAATGGGATTCCACCATTTGATGGAAACAATTATGCACACTGGAGCAACAAAACACAAAATTACTTGACATATTTAGGAGTCAATATTTGTCTCTTAGTTGTAAATGGATATAAAGTTCCAAAAACTACTCCCACTGATCCAGATGAGAAGAAATCAATGATCTACAATGCAAAGGCCACACATGTTATTATAGGCAGATTGACACAAACTATTGCTAGCAAGGTGATGAGCTACAACACAACTAAAGAGGTATGGGACACAATTAAAAATATCTATGAAGGTGATCCTAAATTCAAGCACGTCAAAATTCAACGACACAGAGCACATCTTGAAAATTTGAAAATGGATGAAAAGGAATATATTGCAACCTATTTACTCGAAGTAGATGAAGTCGTCAATGATATCATAGGACTAGGAGAAGAACTCAATGAATCCTTGGTTGTACAGAAAGTGTTAAGATCACTTTGCGTGAGATATGATGCCAAGGTCTCTTCCATTGAAGAAAATAGGTGTTACACATTATTTTTGTCATCCCTGATGGTCCTAAGATTTGCACCTAATTGCTAAAGGGAAAAGCTAGGCCACCTATCAGTTTAGAATGATTGTTTCTTTTAACTTTTTGTTGGTTGGTTAGAGATTTAGTCTATCAAGACAAAGGCAAGGTTGGGTTGGTAGAACGATATGGATAAGGGCCCTCCTTGGCTTATGGCACACTAATGACAGACCAGTGAAATAATAGAAAACAGAGGGAAAGAACAAACTACTCAATGAATGATTTGCTGCAAGAAGTTCAATACTTAAAATATCATTTCAAGAAATCAAACATGTATCAAAACAAAATAACTCCCACGGGTTCCAGAAAACAAATCTTCACCAAAGCATTATCTATTTGATAGGTTGCATATCAATAAAAATAAGTCATACAATATATGAAAGGAAATGAAATGTACGTTGCACAAATCAAAAACTGTATTTAATATAAGAATGAAAACACATGAAGAGTTGAACGAATCATTGTCATCAAAATTATGTTCACTAGGTAGAGATCCTTAATCCATGCGTAAAACGGGTTCGACCAATCTGTTGTATTGCTATTCTTTCCTCAAAAAATCTGACCCTTACAATATCCAAAAACTAACAATTTAAAAGAGTTGCGGAGGCTCTCGGCTTTAGGGGACTGAGACCTCAATTTAGGGAATTGTTCATAAAACAAAATATTAACTTCACTAAGATGCCAAAATTAAACAGCAAGAGTGGTTCTTATCACACACAGAAGACCACTCTTGCATCTAATCTAGGAAAATGTTGGACTTAATCAAATAAAACTACTACTGTCTTTGCGACAGAACTGATGCATGTGTTGAAGGAACTGAGTGGCCGAAAATAGGCCTCGGAGTGACAGAGCAGAGACTATGTTGAACGACGACACATCTGCAAGCTGTTGGAGGCCACTGGAGATGATCAGTTGCATGAGCAGAGTTTGCTCAAGTGTTTCTGGAAGTAATATGCGTCAACCTGTGACTGAGACTTAACTCCTTGTCTATGCCTGAGCTTTTGAAAGCCAAGCGCACTCTGTATTGACCTCGTCAGATGCCATCTATACCTGTGAAATAGCCTCGCTGGAATGGTTGTCGGCCCATCGGGCATGAGGGGAGATGTGGAGGCGAGCATCCAGTCGAGAGATGGGATGAATGGATGCAAGGGTAGATGACGTGTAGTGGGGGATACAGGTGGTGTGTAGGGAGAGGAGGAGTAGATAGGTTGGGAAGTGAGCGGAGAATAGGTGGCGAAAGGCGAGAGGGGGCGGTATTGAAAAACAACCCGGGTGGAACTCAGAGGGGGGTGTAGGAAGTAAGTGGATTAGAGAGGGGGGGTCTAAGTTCTTGAGGAGCCGCCATGTTAGGTAGGGCCCGCTATGAGAAAACCACTTGCTCGAACTTGCCCCCCCCCATCGTTAAAGGTAGAAAGGTCTGGTGGGTTCGAGCTGCGACAAGGACCGTCGATCTGGAGAGGTGGGCCACTACTGATGGAGATCAGTGTGGTGTTTAACGGAGTACAAGTGTCGGGTGGTGAGAGGAGCGAGAGTAGTGAGTGGGATGAGGGGAGATGACGTCTCAGGTGATGCAGTGAGCTAACATCATTCAAGCATGTTATTGCGGGAGCTGTTGAGGGTGGTTTGGATCCAGACCGCCTTTGGGCCCGCAATCCCCCACAAGTTGCCACGTACCCTTCCAAAAAAAGCATGGTTCCAATTGCGGGACCGCTCTGGAAAATTAACGTCCGAGCAGTTTGTGTCCCCACAATGAACTATCACTATCGATTTGGTTATGATCAGGGATCTGGGTGACATTTACCTGCTGCAAGGATCAACGGTTCTCGTTGACCTGGGATCAATGGTCCAGATTCACTTCGAACTTTTGGGCTTCCGGTGTTTTGAATGTGAAACATTAAACATCTCTCGTAGGAAAATCTCCGAAATGAATGATCTATCGCCACGTGTCATGATGGATGAACGGTCCAAATTCACTTCAGAAGTCCCGGTTTCGGGAGTTTCAAATGTGAAGCATGAAAATCTCTCGGAGCAAAATCGTCAAAGTAACTGATCTGCCACCACGTGTCTCGTCTGATGGATGGTCTAGATTTAATTCGGGAATTCGGGTCTTTGGCTCTTTGGGACTTTCGAACTTGATATTAAAACCCACGCGATTCTGGAACCCGAATAGACGAGAGTCGTTGATCTATGATTTGCTTGGTGGATCTTTACCGTTGAAAATTTACTTGTTTGTTCCCACAGTTTGAGCCCGAACTTTGTTGTTCTGGATTATTGTGTCGTGTGCATGGGTATTTCATGTACATAGAAAAGGCTTGGTAGACCTGTGGTGAGATCAATCAATGGTGCACTTGAGTACAAGCATTTCGAAACAAATATGATGTGTATTTTATTCTTCTAGAAAAACAGAAACAAAAATGCGTGAAGACTCAAAAACGAATAAAGGCCAAGACACTCAGTAGTGAGAACTGACGTAACCAACGAGAAAAGGAAACATTGATGAAGGCGTAGGGAAAAAAGAGAGGAGAGGCAGGGGATGCAGACCTAGTTTACAACAATCCATATGACCATTAATGATGTACACCTATCCTTTGTCTTTAGAAGGATCAATAGCCTGAATCCCTGAAGAAAAATTAAGATACATTTTCCCATAAAGAAGAAAATTATCTTTTCCTTTGTGCAAAACCTTATAAAAAGGGATCGTCACATGTTGCACCATAGTGGCATGTGACATCATCGCAGTTTTCTCAATATTAAGGGTGCGACGATTTTCCGTACGAAGAAAAAGTAAATCTTCTCAATGCTTCTAGAAAAAAATATTTGAAGGTGAGTTGGCCTCCGATCGGTTTGGATCTGATTCGCATCCCCGATATTATGGGATCATCCTAACTTCCTCACCCTATCCTTTTCAACTTATAAAAGGAGAAGAGTTCTCATGGGAAAGCTATTTTTTGGAATGGCCAGTTCTTGAGTTTTGTAGCTTGGAGTTTTTGGAGCTTGTATCTTGGCTTTGAGTGTCACTTTGCCAAGTTGAGATTGTGAGTGACTTTCAAATATACAGTCTTAGAATCCATGGATCAGAAGTGTGTGGGAAACAAGGAATTATTGGAAGGGACCCTACAACATCAAGGCATTGGTTGTATTCTCCATTTCGTATCTTTACTACAGTTATATATTTATCTCCCGTAAAATTGGTCTTATTTTATTGTATAACTCCTTGATCACATACATAGGTTTTGTTGAGTATACATTGTTGCTTCTACTCCATTGGCTTATGCCTTTTTACAGGTTCAACATCCCATAATCCTTGGAATGGAGCGAGGATGACACTAGAGCAAGGACAAACAACAGTTAAAAGGTATGTCATTTATCTCTTGTTAGTTAGTATGCTTGATAATTAAAACTTAGGGAAAGTTTTATATTATGTCTTGTTTTGTTCTAGTTTCGGTGTGAAACTAGGGAGATTCGTTTGTGTCTGCACTTACCGATTTGTCCAATAAAAATAGGGAC
This sequence comes from Picea sitchensis, assembly GCA_010110895.2. NCBI lineage: Eukaryota > Viridiplantae > Streptophyta > Pinopsida > Pinales > Pinaceae > Picea > Picea sitchensis. The sequence continues at coordinate 27,293 of SNQJ01S0034392.1, read as the reverse complement.
TTGACTAAGATGAAAATGGATGAAATACATGGGTCCCTCATAGCATATGAAATGAGAACAAGTACATAAAGTGAATAGTCAAACAGAGAAGCAGCCTTTAAATTTATAAAGAAAACAAAGGGCAAGGAACACAAGGAAGAAGAAAAATCGGGCTATGATTCAGATGAAGAAGAAGCACATTTTGTAAGAAATCTCAATAGGGGAACTGAAAAATACAAAGGTAAGTTACCTTTTAAATGCTTCAATTGTGGCAGAGTAGGACATTATGATAAGAAATTTCCTTTTGAAGAAAAGAAAATCTTCCAAAAGAAAAAGGGTCTCTATTCCAAAGAGGACAATAGTTCTTCAGACGAAAGTGATGGAGACGAAATGGATAGAATGGAATTTATCTTCATAACCCAAGAAACTCAAGACAATGACCATAAATATTCTAAAATAGATGAAGACAATTCTGAAGAATATTCTGATGAAGAAACTGAAGGAACAAGACTTGACTCTTTCTGGGGAGCCAAGGACATCACAGAAAGTGAACAAGAAGATGGTGAGAATCTTGAAAAAATGAAGTATGCTGAAGAAGAAAATGCTAAGCTCAGAAACATAAATAGAGAACTAATAAACAAATTGGAAAGTTGTGAAGAATAAAATCATGACTTTGAAAATACAATTAAAATCTTGAAGGAACAATTAGAAGATTATGAGAAATTAAAAGCATAATTAGATCACACAAGAAAATATCTAATGTTGACAATTGAAAAGCTGGAAAAAATTGGAAGTACTGAAAAACTAGATGAAATTCTTTGCAATCAAACATCACCTAGCAATAACACATGATTTGGATATGATGATAGTTCAGAGATAGCAAACACAGATAAAGAGGACAAGAAAGATGAAGTAAATTCTAGAAGCTATGCAAATGCCTTAAGAAGTGGAATCAATGATCAAGAAGAAATTGAAGATCAACAGGAACATGAAAAAAGATCTAAATTCAAAAGGGGTGATACATCAAGAAGGTCATTTCCTACCATGTATGAGAACAATCAAAAGGGAGTTGAAGAAAAACAAGAACATAACACCTTTCAACTAGAACAAAAGATCAAAACTCAGGAGGCGTGAAACACCAAGAACATTACTTCCTATCAGATATGAGAATATTTCTTGGTCATTGTTATACTAGCAGAAACTTTTGACACAAGGCAATTCACTGCAAAATCAATTCAAGAAACAACTATGTGAGAAACACAAATGACTATGGATATCCAAGGAACAATCAAATAAACAGTAGATTTGGAAATTCTTATGGATATGTAAACAAAAATTACAATCCATTTGATCCACTGATGGATCAAAATATCATATGCTACAAATGCAATAATATTGGTCACAAAGAACGAGATTGCACATATATGAGAGAAGATGCTCCTATCATAAAACCAACTACAATATGGAAAATGAAAGAGAATACAAGCCAAGAAAATTTTCAAATAGCACCAATCACTGAAGATAAAGAAGAAGAAGAAGAAGAAGATGAATGGTACATAGATAGTGTGTGCTCAACACACATGACTGGGGACCAATATAAATTCATCAGCGTAAATAAAAAGGGTGGCAGTGTTTCATTTGGAGACAAATCCTCTGTCAAAATACTTGTAAAAGGTGTAGTAAAAATTGGAAGTGAAAATGTAAAAGAAGAAAATGTCCTACTGGTTGAATATCTAAAGCATAATGTCCTCAGTGTCAGTAAAATATGTGATCAAGGATACACTCTCAAGTTTGATTCTCGAAAATGTGAAATCAGAGAAAAGGACTCAAGAAAATTGGTTGCAACAATGAAAAGAAGACCAAATAACATATACATCCTAGACAAAGAGAAGAGAAAGAAAATTGAAGTCACACAAAAAATCTCCAAGGACCATAACAATGAAAGAAAGGAAAATAAGAAAAAAAAGAAAGAAGAAGTGCTATTGAGTGCCACATGTTCAAGGGGAGCAGCCCCAAAGAAAAGAGTCACCCTTTTCCATTGATGTAAAAGGGGGAGAGAAAAATCAGGAGCATGTCGATAAGGGGAGAGTAGGATGAAAAGGGGAGCATAAGTGTTTCCACCAATTACAAAGGTGGATATTGTTGGAAATTGGTTGTCGTTTATGTCAACCCTATAAGAAGCAGTCAAGTGAAGAAGCATGTCCAAGATCAAGATTGCAAGATGGAGATTGTTCAAATCATTATTTGTGGTCAATTTGGATACCCTATATTTGAGGGGATTTTTACCCTACATAAATAACTCAAATGGAAGCACAAGATACATGGTTGGAAATATTATTCCAAGAAATTTCCAACGGTATATGGAAGTCCCTCTAACTCCCAAGGAATGAGGATATATTGATTTTTCCGTCCGAAAACCCAGCCAGAAAATTGAGGACAGTTCAACCAGGTCGGCCAAGAAACTAAAAATAGGGACATAACTACTATAAATATAGGATGGATTTTCTCATTTTTACAGCATCCAATCTTGTGATCTCTTAGCACAAGTTTGGAGTGAAGGAACTGGGAGGATAAGGAGCTCTTATGACGGATATTTTCTAGTCTTATGGTGATGTTTTGATCATTTCTATGGGTTCGCTATAGTATGGAAGGTTGATTATTTGAACAAGGTTCTATGTGGTTGTTGGGGTTTATGTGTGGACCCATGTGGACCTAGGATCTCGATGTGGACCCAGTTTACATGTGGAACCAGTTTCTAAGTGGACCCAGTTTGATGATGATGATGTATCAATGATAGTCACAACGATAGTGACAGTGACATTGACAGTCTATGTGGACCCACTTTCTAAGTGGACCCAATTTGATGTTGATGACGTATTAGTGACAGTGACAGTGATAGGTTGATTCTATCATTTATATTCAAGGGTGGAAGGAAGGGGCAAGGAAAGGGGGTTGGAGCCTCCTTCCAGTTGGAGCTGGAGAATATTGGAAGTTGTAGCTTCCTTTGAATGTAATCTTTTATTATATAAGAAAACGTTTTCTGAATTTTCACTTATATATATTGTGCATTGTGTATCTCTTTTTCTACTCTTTATTGGATATATTATTTGATTGGAAAGTAAAGTTATAAAAGTGATAAATTGTACTTGATACTGATTCAGCCCCCCTCTCAGTATCAACAAAAGTCATGTAAGAATCTTCTAAAGCCACATTACTTCACGACTTGTGACACTAGCTGCGATATACTCTGTCTCTGTTGTATTGAGTGCTATAGATACTCGCTTTCCTGAAATCGTAACTGATCCCAGGTTGAAGAAGCACCCTAAGATGCTCAATCTATTTATTGCACTCCTTTCCCAGTTAGAATCCATATATCCCTTCAATTCACCATCTAAGACATATATGAGGCCATATCCAACTGTATCATGTAGGTATCTCAACACATGTTTTGCTGCAACCCAATGGTACTGTCTCGCTCTGCCATAAACTAGCTCAAGGTGGTTACTGCAAGTAAAATATCTGACCTGGTGTTAACGAGGTATAGTAAGGATCCAATCCATTTCTTGTACATCGTGGGATCCACCAAATATAAATCTGAAGGAGAATCATTCAACTTCTTCATATTTATCTCCATAGGTGTATCCATGGACTTGCATTCCATCATATTGAACCTCATCAATATCCTCTGACTTAGGAAGATCTCATCTAATCTTTGTCATGCCTCCAATCCCAAGAAATTGTACATCTTGCCAAGATCCTCCACCACAAACTATGAGGTCAAATCCCTCTTGCACCTGGAAATAAGCCACTATGCTTCAGATCATGAGCACCAAGATCAATGGATCACCATCAGCAACCTTGTGGTAAGGGTTGAAATATGCAGCATTCTTGGTTAAAACCAAGCTCATCAAGTATCCATCGATCCTGGAGTACCATGCTCCCTGTGAAACATGACTCCCTCTAAGTCTATACTATCTATGGATCTGTATGTTCTTTCTACATCTGCTAACCTCCTATGAAGTATGATCTCCTATGAATTGTCCTAGGAGGATTCTCCTCCCTACTGGATCCTCAAGGTTGACTCCCTTTGAACTCTAACTCCCTATGAGCTGGTACTTGGTGGGGGCATATTATTACCTCACCACTAGTGGAGCCACCTACCCCTCCTCATAAATGGAAGGTTTGGAATCAATGATGTGACTGATCGGTATCATATAACTCGAGAACCTCGGAGGTCTTTTTCTCTCCATGAAAGTGTCACTGAGAGCTACATGCCTCTTTTCATCCTACAAAGTATCACAAAATCATGTTGGCCTCTTCCTGGCCACTACAACATCTCTAGGTAGATCCACTAGCTTGACTAGCTCTACTGACTCCTCCTGATAGTATGAAGGATGAACAACTAGAATGTACGGTCATCCTTCGAAGCCTTCTACTCCTCACTATCAATCTCCATATGAGATACTTTGTATCCCAAAAAAGTATCCTTCTTCCAGAAGGATCTAGCTTTGTCCTCTTCGCCTTTGGTACATGGATGTATATTGTCATGTACACAACTCTATGTCTAGATATTTTTCTCCATGTCTCAAACTAGATACCATCTAATATGTTTCCTCCTGCAACTGTCACTATAAATCCCTCTCAGAGATGTCACATGTGACCTGCCCGGAACAAGAGCAATAACAAGGGAAAATAACAGACAAGAACAACCTTCTTCTAATTATTTCTTCATGGTAACCTGCTCAAAACAATAACAAGAGTAAGAACAAGTAAAACACTTCTCTAGTGTTGTGACCAATCATTCCTTCGTGGTAACTTTCCCAGAACAAAACAAGAACATCTCCATGGTACCTTCCATGGAATTTACATGGTAACATGTATGTGACAAAGACAACAACCAAGAACATATCCTAGAAGAGATCATTTTCATCTTGTAGATAAATGCATGATTAGTACTAAACAGTAAGAATTTACATAATGATCATTGTACCAACAATACTCAAGTGTTACTAAACATTTGATAGCAAAGGTACATCAATAATAGAACTCTAAAGACCGATGTCCTAGATACAACATTTACTTAAGATGCAGCAATAAGAAATCTCAAACCTGATATGCAAACTTGGAGTCTTTTTGTTGTTGTTCCATTTAATTTCGAGTTTCCATATATTGTAGGATACATCACCATTGTTGCCTCCAACTCTTGAGCTTCCTCTTAGTGCACTAGATCTAAGATCCCTTTGGATCTATTGCCACTGCTTGAACAAATGTCCTTTTTCCAAGTGTACATCTCCTGCAAACACTCTCATGATATAACTTATATACAAGTGCGTACCTCTGAAATTCGTAGCACCATCCAACTTGTCTTATAATCTGAGACAATACATCATCTCAACAAGAAGAAGTCAGAAATTTGAATCAGAAGGTTCAATGTCAGGAAAAATGTCAATATCCTGAAAAACCATAAAATTTCAATTTTGACGGATTGTCAGTCTGAGAAGTGCAGTAGGTGTGCTAGGGCAAGGAAAGCGTGTCTATGATAAAATTATTCCCAACTTAGCCCAATAATTTTCTTAGCGACCTTTACAAAATGTTGTTGCAACTGTCGTAGTGGGTTTTAGGGTGAAATTTCAACTTTCACCAAACTCCAGTCTAAGAGGTGCAACGAATGCGGAGGAGCAAGGCGAGTTGATTAGTGGTGGAGTTAGATCCAATGAAATCTCAATAAGTGCTCAACGAGCTTGACAAGTTCAGGTCTTAACATAAAATTGTGCAGTGGCAATATTTCAACAAAGATATGATACCATGTTGATATTTCTGATTCTCAGATTTTGATAGTTATTGCCTTATGATTTCAAAACAAGATTCACTTTCATACCATAGTTATCATAGAATAACTATACATTGAAAATATCAACTATAACAATGCAGCAAAAATAAAAAGATCTAGAAACATTAATCGTGCAATGTAGACACAAGAACACAAGAATTTATCCTAGGAAACCCAACCTTGGGAGAAAACCCAACAACCTTTCTTATAGAGGAATTCAGTCCAAGAACCTTTCTTATAGAAGAATTCAGTCCAAGATATTACCAGTACATCACCATCATCAAATCAAGATACGATACAGAGAATGTCCTCCCCAAGCCTAATGTCTCCAAGAGCTAGCGTCTCACTAGAATAGACAAAATACAACCAAGAGAGAGCTTCTCCAAGTCTAGTGCCTCTCCAAGTGTGGTGCACTCACCAAGATAACCAGAACTCCAAGATATAGTGAAAATACCACAACTGCAGCTGACAATTTCCTAGTGTGCACTGCAAAAGGAGTTGTATATGTCTGTCCAAATGAAATGATCCATCCTGTATTTACACTAATCCAGGTGCCTACCTTTTTCCCGTGGGGCTAAATTCTCATTCTGGGTCTTCAATTCCACTTTATTATTTTCACCTCCAAGGTGAAGACAATGGATAACGTACTTCACGTGAGAGACGCCATTCTTTGCACACTTGAGGACAATTTGGTTATGGTTCAAAATAGAATGAAACAACAAGCAAATCAATATCACTCCAAACATTCATTTGTAGAAGGGGATTAGGTGTTTATTCACCTTAAATCCTATCAACAAACATCACTCAAAGACAAAACACCCCATAAATTAGTACCAAAGTTCTATGGATCCTATGAGACCATCCAACACATTGGACAAGTGGCCTACAAGTTGGATCTTCCATCCCACTCCAAGATTCATCTAGTATTTAATGTGTCTTGTCTGAAGAAGGTTGTGGGATCGAAGTGCAAGGGAAAACCTACTTACTAGAACTTGATGACGAAGGCTCCATTTGGCTCCAGCTGGAAGCAATATTGGATACCAAAAAGCATTAATTGCGTCAGCACATGGTCTGACAAGTATTAATCGAATGGAGAAATATGTAGCTTGAAGATGCCACATGGGAATCAACAACAAATTTTCAACAATTTCCTCATCTTCAGCCTTGAGGACAACACTATTTTTGAAGAGAGAGGGCATGTTAGGTTCCTTCCCTAACCTCGCTGCTTTAGGCCACCTAGGAGTTAGTCAATTGATGTATGTTACCATCCTCTTTGAATAAGGCCCATTAGAGTAGTGGATAGTTATTCAATGTAAAAGGGTCCACTTTATAAGGCATGTTAGGTAGTTTGTACCTATCAATGATGGGACCACAAGTAGTTAGGGTTTTCCTATTGGGAATCTATTTAAAGAGATGTGAGGCTATGGAATGTTTGTCATGTATGGAATGTTCGCCCAATATTTTTTGTAGAATTTTTTTCGTTTCATCAAAAGGTCGATATAATATAATATTCATGCTATTATGTAGTCCTCAACCCATATATTTACCATTCTCTCATTTGGCCTTTGGATATTAACTCTTTATTTCATTTTTTTAACCTAATCTTCAAAGACAAATCATGACCTTTAAATTTCTTAACCATTTTAAGAGAGATAAAGAAGTGTTGCAAAAGGATATGCAACTTTCAAATAGTTAGTCTTGAGCATCAACAAAATTATGTTGAAGTAAAAGTAAGCAAAAAATATTCTTTCAAGTGAGCCTTAATTTTTTGTAATATTTCTTTTGACAATAAATATATCTTGACATATTTTAGAAAGAGAGTTATACTTCATTCTTAAATAAGCTTTTAGTGAGTTTGTGTTCGGAATAAGAAGAGGCAAAATGGATCTCTATTTAAAGAAACTTTTCATATTTTTCAACAAGAATGTTCATATAAACTTATTTAAACATTAAAATGAAAAATATTTAAAAATACTTATTGATATTAAAATTCTTCTTTATTATGTACATATTTTAAACATTCAATAATTTTTTGGGGAAGAGTCAAGAAAATGATATCCACAATATTTTTAAATTTATATAATAAAACTCTTATTAAAAGAATATCATTCTCAATATTTTTAAATTTATATAATAAAACTCTTATTAAAAGGATATCAATTCTCATGTATTGACTTATGTAAGAAATAAAAAAATATCATTCAAACCACTCTAACATACATTCCACTTATATTTACACGGATGCGAGCAACTAAGCTTCATAAATTTTACTTAAAAATCAGATATTGGATAAGGTTTTTAAAAGGAATAACGTTATCTTACTATTATCACTACATACATTTGTTTTTGAGAAATTACTTATTAGATTTAATTATTAGTGAGCAACTTCCAATGTGGTAGTGTCAAAGCTTCATAAATTTTATTTCAAAATAAGATAGTGGACAATGTCTTTACTATCACTACATACAATTGTTTAATTGTTTTTGTGAAATTGCATAATTGCCATTATTTAAGCACAATGTTTATCCTTCTTCATTTTTCCAAATTTTAATTATATTATAAAACATTTTTCATGGAAAAATGTTTACCCATATATCTAATTATCCAATATTTGAGCAGAATGTTTACCCTTTTTCATTTTTCCAAATTTCAATTATATTATAAAATTATAAAACATTTTTTATGGAAAAAAATTCAATTCCATAAACATGATGTATTTATTATAATTTTGAAACAATTATTCAATCCCATAAACATGATTTACTCATAATAATTTTGAACAATTATTGAATTAATCTCCATATAAAGGACATGGTTTTAAATTGCTTTGTGGTAGAAGCAATTATTAAATATCAATGGTGTTGATAATGTTCCACTCCACATAAAGTCAGTATTCCATTTCCTGTCCACTATCAAGAAAAGTCAGTATTCCATTTCCTGTTCACTATCAAGAATGGACACACAAATTAAATAATGATCTGTCCTTCTCTGCCCGGAATAAAAAATGGACACACAAATTCAATAATGGACTGTCCTTTCCTGCCCGGAATCATACGGGGAGAGATTTTAATATGTGCATTCACATTTGGAAACATGAATGGGGAATTGAATTTTTAAAGGGAATAATTTTATAGCTAACAATAAGCACCCGATTAGTTAGATCGAAAAATCCGCCGAAAAACACGCGTGTGGAGAAAAGAAATACTTTATTGCACAATTGCATCCAACCTAAAGTCAAGTTGAACGTCACCATCGAGACGACGTGAATGGCGGTCGACGTCAGTATTGAAAGTTGAATCTTTCAAGCTGTTCAACATGAATGGCTGTCGACGTCAGTAGTGAAAGTTGAAATCTTTCAAGCTGTTCAACGTGAACCAGTCATCCCCACCAGCTGAGTACGAATGATTGTCGACGACGTCAGAGTCAAGCCAAGTTGCTTCCAGCTGTTAATGACTGTCCCTGTCACTGTACTGTGGAAACCATGTGAACAACGGACAAACCACAAAATAAATTAACAGTCCCAGCGGGCTTGGAATTTCACATTCCCTTCTTTGCTTTTGGATAAAATGTCCAAACTATGGATCTGACAATGAAATTTGAATGACTAAATTTAAAGTAAATATTCCATGTTTCAATGACTTGATAAAGTTGATTTTCAATACCTCCTGAGCAAGAGGCTAAACTACTTATCTTGAACTGCACAGGAGCAACTAGAGGGAGTCCCAGTTACGGACCACCAACGGGGTTTTGGGAAGATTAAAGATAAACACTTACTTGCTGTATAAACCCAGCAGTCAGTTGTTCAGCACTATGGTTGTTCAATAATGTATAAGTAAGATAAAAGTTTATTGGAGTTTTTCTCTTTTTCCTCCTTCGAAAACCGAAAAAAAAATGATTTTCAATGTTAAAAGATAGTGGACCATTTTTCTATCTCAATCATAATCTTCATAATAACATGGTTTTTGTGAAGTATGTTATTTTATTGATATTCCGTTCATGTACATGGTAAAGTTTATTTGTTATGTTAAAATGGTTGATCTAGATTGTAATTTTTTAAACAGTGATATGTTTTTTAAAAAGTGTGTTATATTTTATTTTTTAAGGATTTTTTATAATAATAGATAATGGATGGCAGGTTCTTTGTCAAAAGTGTATGAAGCATTTGGAAGATTAAGTGGATTTTAATCTTTCTAAAAGATATACCTTAGGAACGGACACATTAAGGAAAACTAATGAGTCATTATTACTCGAAAATTGTTGATATGATGATTTTCTTGTTCTTTGTGGTTTACTAATATCAGATGAACCTATGGTTTTTAGTCTCTAATTGAGATGTTTCGATGACCAGCTAAAATTTCCCGAAACATAATGATGACCCTTGATTTTCTCTTAATCCAATATTCTTTAGGACATTCTCTTTATATATCACCATTGCACTCCTCTTGCCACATTTTTCATTTGGGTTAGTCTTTTTGCCACATGTTTCATTTGGGTTAGTCATCTAGATTTTGATTGGAACGTTGTCAAATCTTTATTAGGGTAGTATTGATGATGAACATGTATCTCAATACCTCGTCCATCATATCCTTCTACCATATGTCCATTAACATTTAACTTGATAGAAGTTTATTTTAATAAGTTATTCATGGATTTAGAATCCAAAGAATGCTTTATTAATTATTCATAGATTACCTAGGTGAGACCTAGGTTCAAATCCAACTGGCTATCACTATAACCTCTAGACTAGTGTCAACAACCCATAAGCTAGTGCCTAACACGAAATTGATGACCTAGCAATATATCCACGTGAATTCAATGGGGCATTTCCTTTTCCGACTTCAAAATAAACTATAATGTATACCTTTATTGAAAGAATATACTATCTTGATATTGGATGAACAAGACAAACTACTAAATAGTTTTTAGAAAATAAAAAATCACTCATTTTTGTCCGCTCAAATATATGTTTGTTCAATGGATCAATGCTAGGTGGAGAAATGAGATTGGATGGAAGGTGAGTGGAGGTTGAAGAATGGAGCAGGGATCAATGTTAAAATAAAATATGAAGAAGGTGTCATTGCAATCAATTTCAATCAATTTTTTTTTTTATTGATTCACCATTGAAAAGACCAAAGGCATCAATGGAGGAATGAATTATATTTGCAACTTGCCATGGGAATGATGACCAATTGTTATTATGAACATCTCTCCAGTAACTTTTGACTTTCCTTCTTTCTTAAGATACCTCAACCCTTTATCGAAGTTTTCACTTTTAAAGCATTCATTAAATTAACCAACTACTTTCATGTAATTGTAGTAAATGGTCATCTATTTAAAGGTGATGAGATAATAATTTTTTTTTTGTAAATAAAAAGTGGATCCTTATATTAATTCCCATTGAAAGCTTACGCAAAAGATCTGCAGCCTATCTGCTTACACCAAAATGTTGTTAGCGAGTCCTTCAGGATCAGATCGACGGTCTAGATTTCCTCGGGATCAACGGTCCAGATCTTCTCGCACATTTCGCGACTTTGGGAAGTAGCTACCATCATGCTTTGGACTCCCGATAACCGAAATCCTGAAATTTTCTCACGTTAGATCCATGGGACCAGATCGACGGTACAGATCTCTTCTGATACCAACGGTCCTGATTTGTTCTTACTTATCGCGATTTCGCATTTCGCGATTTCGCGACTTTGAGAAGTAGCTACCGTCATTCTTTGGACTCTCGATAACCAAAATCCTAAAATTTTCTCGCGGCAAATCCATGGGACCAGATCGATGGTCCGGATCTCTTCTGGTACCAACGGTCCTGATCTGTTCTCGCTTATTGCAATTTCTCTTTTCGTGATTTCATGGCTTTGGGAAGTAGCTACCGTCATGCTTTGGACTCTCGATAGTTGAGATTCTGAAATTTTATCGCGTTAGATCCATAGGACCAGATCAACAATCCAAATCTCTTCTGGTACCAATGGTCCTGATCTGTTCTCACTTATCATGATTTCTCATTTCACAATTTCGCGGCTTTGGGAAATAACTTCTTTCAGGCGTCGGACTCCCGATAGTCGAGTTCCCGAAAATTTCTCGCCTCAAATCAATGGGACCAGATCGATGGTCCAGAAGTCCTTTAGCACCAATGGTCTAGATCCACTCTCGCTTTTTGTGATTTTGAGAAACAACATCCTTCGACCTTGTGAGTCTCGATTGCCGAGGTCCTGAAATCATCTGTCGATTGTTGATCTTCTGTGTTGATGCTTACGGTTGCCCTCTCTCCTGAACTTCGAATCATTTCTGACTTGGAAGGAATTCTAGGTAGACAAAGGTGGTACCCCATCTAGATTACGACCATCTAGGTGGGAAAGCTCCTCGCATTGGAGCCAGAGGGATTAACTTTGGGACTGACTGGGATCTTGGAAAATGATCTGCTACATCGAGTGAACCCCTGCGTTGGCCAATCTATTCGCAAATTTATTTGCACTTCACCTAATGTGTGAGGGGGTTAGAGTTAGAGAAGGTCTGAGAAGAGCCTGGAATCTGTGAAGAGGGCCAAGGAGGCGCCAGCTAGGAGTGATTTTCCCTAGATCTCTGCCATTCAGGATTTTTGTTGCCAAGTTTATTATGATTTTGGAGTCTCCTTCAATAATCAGATAGGTGAGGTTTTGATCTAGAGCCATTTGCACTCATTTGATGAGACCCTATATTTCTGCTGAATTGTTGGTGTTGTATCCGAGATTTCCTGCAGTGAGGCTTTGGATTTGGCCCAAGCTGTTTCTTATGACCGCTCCATAGCCTGAGTGTCCTGGATTGCCTTTTGATGCACCATCAAAATTGACCTTATGGAAGCCTGGTAGGGGGGGGGGGACCACTTAGAGGGACTGAGGGA
>SNQJ01S0034391.1:79775-94761 GCA_010110895.2 Picea sitchensis | reverse complement strand
TACTCAAATAGAGTATGGTTTCGAGAGATGATGCAGCTGATGACACTAATGATGATGATGGTGCTCATGATCTAGTCATGATCTAGTCTATACAACTATGTTGATGCTACCGGGTGAATGGTATGTTTTTGTGCTCAAGACTATTACTTGTAATACCTCCCTAGCTAGGAGGGAGTGTTGATATTATGGTAGCTATGGGAGGTATTTACCTCCATGTGTAAACCTGAAGAGGATAGAATACTCTGGGAAGCAAGAAGAAACCCTAATGAGTTGGCTAACAACCCTAGAAGACTTGTCGACTCAAGAAGATAATTTATGTTAGGTTATTAGCCTCCAAGAGAAGAAGTCAGCCAGAAATAATAATATATACTGAACATACAGATACCCAGAATGAGAAGTCGGCCTAGGCAGTTAGCCAGAATTAGTATAAATACATGAGGCCAGTTCTCATTCCGGCAGGCAGTCTCAGAATTGCAGAGTAGCACTTGTACGCACTGTAATTGCCCAGTTTTCTGTGCAAGTTTGGAGGAGAGCTGTCGTTGCAACTGCTGCAGCTAGAAATTATGCTTGGACTATCTCTTGGCTAGGGTTTGGACTATCTGATCAACGCTTATTGATGCGTTATCCTTGGGGAAAGGTGCACTACCCTTTGTTTGGCTATCTAGCCTAGGGTTTGCTTCCAAAGTGATTCTCTATCAAGCTTAAGGTGCTTGGAGAGTGGCTTCGGCCTATGGTTGGGTGACAAGGGTATTGTTAATGGTAAAATGAGCACATCCACTTATATTCTAACAAACACTTCCAGTCGAATGAATGGACTAAGCACCTCTTTTTGGATTCTTGTATTGGGATGGTTTAAATCCCTTCTTCTGAAATCCATACTTATCCTTCTTTTTCCAATCCTTAAGTGGCTTTTTCCTATATTTGGATTGATCATAACAACATTTTGCCTTTCTAATGGTGTCCTCTATTGTTTTAGGCTCATCAAACTCAATCATGTCCTGATAGGACTGTGGTAATCCATCGAGTAAGCGTTGTATTCTCATTTTCTCATATTTAAGATAAGGGATGTATCTCAACAACTCTAAAAACCTCTTTCCATAAGCATCCATGGTAAGTTGTCCTAGCTTATGTTCATGGAACTCCTTAATCTTACCATCATAATAGTTTTCTAACAAGTAAGCCTTTCTAAAATACTTTTCAAAACGTTTCCAGGTTAGCTTACTCTCCTTAATTCCCTTGACATTCTTAAGATCTTCCCACCAAATGGAAGCTCCTCCATTCAAATTGAAGATAGCTACCTTTGCGTTTGTATTTTCTGAGTAGTTATGTCCTCAGAAATACTTCTTTAATCCTAGCAGTCATGCCTATGCTTTCTCTCCTCTCTTGATTTCTCCATCAAAGGGAGGTGGCTTTACTTTCTTGAATTCTTTTGTCAGGGAACTCTGGGAATGCCTCTTCTTCTTCTTAGGGGCACTTGACCTATAGTCTCACTGCTGAACAACTCCTCTATAGTGGTCCTCTCATTAGATGATTCTATCAAAGAATCTACTTTTCTTTTATGCCTCTTGGAACTCCTGTGCCTCTTTCTTGAGGAACTATTTCCTGTGTTACTGTGTGTTGGCCCATGCTTTTGAATTTCCAATGAGCTCTGCCACTTCTCAGACTGTCTTCTTCCTGCATCGTTGTTAGCCGGTCCTTGCTATGCTTTTGAATTTTAGACAAACCTTGCAGTAACATTGCATTTACTTTGTCTGCTTTTCTTGTGCTCCGATGAAATTTTCATTGTCAACCCTGTAACTTCTCAATTCAGCCTTCATGCTTCTCATGATTTCCACTAGATATGGAGGAGTCTCTCTAGCCCTCCTATCATCAGATTCCTCATCTTTGAAATGCGAGGTCTCTTCCATTGTCTAGCTATGCTAGACTCTTACTATCTTTCTTCTCTTCTCAGTATCTCCTATGTGTTGAAACAACAGGCCATGTTAGTCAAATCATATTATATATATTTCTTCTTGGCCCCATCAAGGCTTTAATTAGCCTCAACAATCTCAAAGTCAAGAATCCATTCGTGTTTTCAATTCTGTTTAGAATTTTTTTTTAGCATGTATTAGCATAAATGTAGTGTCAACAAGAAAGACATAAATTTTCCGTTATGCATGATAATCTGCAGTGATCTAAAATATAAATTAAATACATTACTTTCCAACTACATAATAGTTCAACAAGCTCATCGTTTTAGCTTCTACCATTAAAATCTTCATGGCGCATTTCAAGCCCATTCAAGCCTAGAGTTTGAACTCTACTCTAATACCATTCTGTAGCACACCGGACCCCCTAACCATACTTAGGCTAGTGGGATGTCAAAATTTCCTCTTTCACATCCAACCACGTTTTCCGATCTAAGCCCTTAGGCAAATTCTTCCCTTCAATATCTTTCCAACACCTAGAAACATGCTAAAATATGAGTATGGAATCAATCACTATGGTCCCTTAAAGCTTCCAGGCCAATTCACCCGCTATCCACTTCACCTCCATGTGGCATCCACATGGATCCCTATCATCTAAGCTAACTGACAAGGTAAGGATGTGTGTGTTGATGTGGCGGTGACATGTCATTTGACATGGCACAAACCAAGTCTAAAGCCAAGGCAAACCCTTGGCATAAATTCAACACGGGGTTTCGCAGCATCAGGCGATCGGACCCGACCAAGATCAACGATCCCCATCTATTCAGGCTTAAAGATCGATGACGGATAGTCGATTGAACTATCCTGTTTGGTATGCAAGCCATGCAACCTCAACACCAATCTTTCCAAATAGTTTGCCCCAAACGCCCTACTTCCGACAAAACCAACGATTGCGATTGATCCAAATCAACGGACGAAATCTCCAGAGTCTTACAGATCTGCATGGTAGTTAATGGACACTCCCACGGCCTGACCGATCCAACAGAGAGGGTCTACGATGATCTACGATCCATATCATTTCGGGTTCCCCAAAATGGTCGATCTTTTACAGGGTCTCTCGTTCTCTGAACAATCTAACGGTTAAGAGTTATTCTAATGGACAACCCAAATCCTCTCAATCTAACAAGGTGCACAACCTTTACTTCAGTCAGATGAACTTGTTCAAAATTGCATCTCTACTCCAATTGACTTTCCGATCAGACCCATTCCGAACAATTTTTTTTCGATAGATCCAATGTTTATTGGTCCTCTGATCCGATGGTCCAGATATTAGCGGGTTTTTCAAATCCACGCAACAGTTAACGGTTCCACAAGCCTCTGATAGGATTTCAAATGGACTGGGTTCGCGGTGAAATCGATGGCTCAAATCTCGTCGGCCTGGCCCTTCAACAAATCAACGTCTCTAACCCACTCGAGTTTTCGCCTTCGGGTTTTTCCCTGTCGGGAACACCATCCACGCCAACTTCGCGGATCCTTCCGAATTATGCATTCCAAATAGTTTAACGGACATGGTCCAAGACAAGATCAACGGTCTAGATCTTCTCGGTCTATATCCACGACAGATCAATGACTCTCTCCTACTCATGCTCGCACGTTTGGCTAATCCTATTGGACTCAGGGTTAGGCTTGTCCTATGGCGCTTCCGATTTTTTATCTCCAATGAAGGGTTGAGACTCACTCACAATTTCAAATCTACGGTGCAAAATCCTCCCTACTGATATGCAGGAAAACAAAACGGCAAACTTCATGGCCCTACATAGACTTTGCCATGTTTCAGGAGGAGAAACTCATGGGAAGGACTTAACTCCTCAGGTGAATAAGCTCTTCACCTCTCTCCCACAATTGACCAGGAATTCCATTCCAGGGTTTTCAGGCCATTGGTCCACGCACTTAACACAAAGGGGTAACTCCTAACAACAACTCAAAAACAAGGTTTTATATCTTGCAAACTTTTCATTCAAAGCACATAAATTTTATAGGGTCACAAGCCCCAAAATAGGGCTACTCACATCTGAAACGACTGGGTATTTTCCCTTATGAAGTGATGCTCAACAAATAAACAAGTTTCAGACTTAACATTCATTCGTCATATTAAATTACCTTTCAACATAAAAAATGCAGTGATTAACATTCATTTATAAAGTATATACAAAGAAAACTATGAACACTTATCTATTTCATAATAACAACGAACCATCCAATTGATAGGGAGTGAAAGCCTTTCCACCTGACCGTAGGCCTTGCTGCACTTATGCTCTCTACAACATGACACCTCTATGCTAGGCCATGATACCACCAGGGGGAATTTCACATGATAGCTCACAGGTTCTGGGTCTAATCGTGAAGGCTACTCTCCTTAACTAATAGGAAACAACATAAATTCCCTTTACCCATTGAGTCTAGGGCCACCACGAGCTTCCCGGGTGGCTTCCCAGATGGATTTCCTCTACACAAAGGAATCCCTCAATGCCCTCCTCTTACCTGTGTCGATTTGTTTCTAACAAGTACCAACTTGCAACCCTCTTTGCTCAAGTTCGGGTTTGAGTATTCTCTATTACGAATTCGACCACAAGCTCACTGGGTAAGCTTCCTATTTCCTCACAGAAACATCCCAGCTTCATTTTTCCTCTTCGCGCGCATGTGCTCTCCCTGCACTTGTGCACCCTCTCGTGTGTTTGCCTCTTCCATCTGGAACATTCTTTCTTTCCTCAGGTTCTTGCACTTGCTTTTGTCAGAAGCTTCTGGGGGTTAAGCTCCCAATTGAAGGGGCACCTCCGTGTTGTACTGTTCGATGACATTTGCAGTCGACCCAATCATTTCCTGCATACATTTCTAAAGGAAAACATCACTTCCCCAACCACCAAGTCAATTCTCATTCACTGATTTTCTCTCTTGTGTACAAAGAAAGCAGGGCACATCAATAGGTATGGCCATCAAGGTTTCTTTGGTGAAGGTTAAATTCTTTGAGTAAACAAGGTAATTCCTAATTCTACTCACTCGTTCCTACTCGTGGTATCATGGGCAGTACTTCAAGGCTTCCCCTTCAGTTAGCTTGTTGGTGATTTTCATTAATCATAAAACACAATTACATTGTCCATCAATCACAATCATTAAATCTTAATCGTGTTTACAGACTTGGGGGAAAACGGGTTGTTACACCCATATTATCCTTCAAAATGGGCCTGTACCAATAATTAGGGCATTTGGGTGAATAAGGGGCACCTAAAATATTATTTCTATATTGCAGTACTAAACCTTAAAATGCCCATATTATCCTTCAAAATGGGCCTCTGCCAATAATTAGGGCATTTGGGGCATTTGAGTGAATTAGGGGCACTTTAATTTTAAAGATGAAAAAATTATTTTGATCTTTGATTGGATATCCGTGTATTGAGTGTAGGCTTTCTAAGTTTTTATTATTTCCTTAAGATACTTAATAAACAACTAAATTTTGTTAGAAAAATCTTTGATTAGAGATCCGTGTATTGAGTGTAGGCTTTCTAAGTTTTTATTACTTCCTTAAAACACTTAATAAACAAAATAAATTTTGTTAGAAAAATGATTTACATGGATTACTCCTTTTGAGGTTGTCTCCATAAACATGCCTTCAGATTGGGGATGCACTGCAACCTCAGGTAACAGGTCTAAGGGGTCATCAACTCCATAAATTGCATCCCACCCCTCATTGCCTGGCCTTATCCGTTTTATGACATGCTATTTGGTTGGGGCAGACTGCACAAAAGTCGTACCCTGGTGGATGCCTTCATAGGCCACTGACCTCACCAATGAACCAAGGATCCATTGGAAATTGGCATGCAATGTAGCTTTGACTCATAAAACACACCTTGTAGTATCAACACAAGCAGGCACAAAATGAATATTATGTGACAGGATGGAAGAATAATCTTTTTTACAAGCATTACGAATATCCAGATCCACTAAACCAGGAAAGAAACACAATGGGATCATATGCTTCTCTTGCAATTGGAGGATGCCGAGTTGCAAGAGATCATGGCAAATTATAACCTCAAATACAGAATGAGAGTTTGCACCTCATAAAACTCAGAATGACCATATTCCAGGTTCATTTGTGGACCACTTTAATGGAAACAAAGCAGATACATCCATTCTGCAATGGAAGCAAAATGATAAGGATGGCTTGGCTTAAATCTGAAATGGAAAACCTACGAACTTCCTGAACTGTATTATGATAGTCAGTTTCCTTGTTCCAAAAAGACAAGAAAATTATCAAATGAAATTGACATTTCAGTGCACCATCTACCAAACTCTCAATATTGAAGATAGACAACTTGTTCATGAACTTTGAGATTACTGACCTTAGGTTAGCAGCTCCTTGATTTCTGAAACTGCACGAGATTTGAAGGAAAATTAGGATCATTGCCACCAATTATATCAATATCTGACACAGATATTATGTGTTCCATCTCAAAAACTCTTTGTATAGAAGAGCATCTTGAACTGTTTCACGGTTCACCTTTAAAACACATGGTCCTTATTGACAACAATAAACAAGTTCGCCAGCATATACAGATTTGTTGACAGAGCAGTGCTGCTTCCTACATTGCACTATGAGGGAACATGAAGAGCATGCCCTTACATGTACAATTTAGATTCAGTCCCTCACTTTTAAGCAATTGCATTCTTACTATTGATGCATGGTTGGCTGAGAAACAGGATATGCAACTGGCACAACATTCATGGGAGTACCAGGAACTACCGGTCCTGGAAGAGGTCCTCTTGAAACATAAGGCACATGTCCAGGAGGAATCGTGATTGAGGTAACAACAGCAAAACCCCCAGGTCCAGCAATAGGTTGACCCACCGAAGGTCCATATGTAACAACTCTTGGTAAGCTTGGCTGAGACAAACTCTTAGCAGGCTTTCCCACAGCTCCTGTGGAACCAATCCCTTGACCTGTGATAGGTCCCTGCGGTGTTGATGTGTTTCCATCATTCACACCAGTGATATCATGAATACTATACGGATAAAGTGTTTCTGTGCATAACTAGCCACCTGGGTATGAGTCCTAGATATAACGAAATTTCTGGAGATGCTCCACCAGTCGCTTTTGCCATACTTGTCCAGTCCCAGAAGAAATAACCTGCTTCAGCAAGAACATGATGTACATAACTCAGTTATCAAGTTCAACCTGGCATACTGTCTGACCTCCTCCCTCAACCTAAAACTTTTATGACAGACCTTTCCATTCCTATTCTATGGCACTCACGTGCATTATTTTAACAAATATTTAAAACATTTTACAGCAGGTTTTCAAGAAAAAGGACAAAATAAACAAGTGGATTGCTGTCTGCCATTAAGTGTAAGAGCAGGCATCCTGCACCTGTCTATAGATGATAGTTCCCCTATTCAGTAAAGTCTGCCATCATCACTGGAGCATATATTGCTTATGCCCATGGCGACTCCTCAAGGTTGGAAGAGTGACCAATAGTTCCCGCAACATCAATAGAACAAACCTGCCTTACCATGACCACAGAGAAAATACATACCAGGTTGCACCAATGCAGCGAATATCTAACTCATGACAAGAAGTGAGAAAAACCACCCACCAACCATTATGCTGAACCTGCTTTGGGCAGAAGAAAAAAAAACTCAAGGTTGTAGTCATGTTAGGATTGAGTTTGTGCCAACTGGCTAGCCTTGCTAATGTTGCCTATAAAATATTATCCCAAATTCATTCCAATCTGAGCTTAATTTTGAGCACAAATTGATACTGGATTTTACATATCTGGCTTTGCATGTCTACAATAGCTCAATTATTTACTCAAGAAATGGGCATTTCCTATCTCAACAAAACAATGACCAACATATAAATAGGCATCAAATCAATTTGAGGATCAATAAAAAGGATTTACTATCCTGAAGCATTTGAGGGGGCAAGTTTCTTTGGTAAACGAGCAGCTTTTGCCGGGCACGAATGAATCTCACAGCCCACTAGAATCTAGATGCATGAAAGCCTACATGTTGATGCACATACAACACCCCAATGGCTCATCAATACAAACCAAGATTTAGACAGACTTACATATGTTGAAAACTCTCTAATCTCAGTTCGTTATCTTACCCTAATGGTCATACCGTTAGAGGATAGTTGTGGTTTATGTACTAGAATTGGCTTTGTGCCTTTTCCGCCCTTCTTCGTGCCTTCTTGATCTTGTTGTTAGTTATTCACTTTCTTGTCTATATTCTTAATAGTATCTTAATAGTGAGCACGAAGAAGGGTGGAAAAGGCATGAAGCCAATTCAATTAATATGTACATCAATAATGTATATATAGTACATATACCACAACTGTCCTCTAACGGTATGACCATTTGGGTAAGATAACAAACTGAGATTAGAGAGTTTTCAACATCCCCCCTTAATCATATGTTCGTTCTTGCCTGAAAAACTGCCACTTCTTGACAACTAGTAATGTGTCAAGTGAATGTTCAGAGGGCTTAAGATCCTCTCTGAACCCTGAAAAAATAGCAGAAGCTGAAGTCTTCTACTAAATTGGTGGTTTAAGGGTGACCACAAACTCATTTGGTGGTTTCGGTCAGGGATGATTTTAGGGGCTAAATTTCGCTCATGGGCTAATTTTCCACGGTTTTTCCAAAAACGAGATTCGCTATTTTAAAAATGATTCGCCCAAATTCTATAGGATAAAATTATTTTACCTTAAAAATCGCCAAGATTTTATAAAAACTGTATAAAATCCTTAGAAATTTGAATATTTTTACAAAAATATCGCCAATCATTTATAGTTGGCATATGAAGGATTAGTAAGATTCGCCAAGGTTTCTACATTTTAAAATAAATTTTCATCTTTAAAATCATCCCTGGTTTCAGGATGACCACAAACCAAGCTAGTGGTTTCGGGATGACCACAAACCGAATGCCTAGCAAAAGATGATGTCTTCTACTAAATGGCATGGTTTTAAGTTGACCATAAATTAACAAGAGCTCAAGGTTCACAAATCTGAAAATGTAACAAGCAGAACTTCATGTCTTCTGCTTAATTGGTGGTTTTAAGCTGACCACAAACTATCAAGAACAATATGTTCAGGAACAAGACTGCATACCAGGAACTAGGTTGCATACTTGATCATCTGTTCATAGGCTCTAAATCAAACTTGCAACATGACTGAAAACTTTAGATTTCCCCCCTATCAGGGACAAGTGGTTCAAATTCTCTTGACCGTTATTCACAAGTATGGCCAAGAAGAGATCCAACACCTGTATAAGCAATTGGAACAATGTGTACGCTTTCACAATGTATACATGGATGAAGATCGAAACACTGATCTATCATCTGATCAATATCAACTTCATTGACTTCACTGATTTTGTTGTGAGTAGACTGCATGCTTGTTTCCTATTTGATCATCTGTTCACATACTTTGGTCCCTCAATCCGAGATTACTATCTCAGATTCCCCCCCCTTAATTGAAGATTCAATGTCTCTGATACACCATCAAGCTACACAGTGGTTCATGCCACAACTTGACACAACATCCTCTCTATGGACAAGAGGAATACAGTTGCCTGACTCAAGAGGACTTACTAAATATATGGAGAATACAACAGCCTATGGAAAGACTTACAACTTGGACCAAAAACTCAGGGGTGTCGGGTACAACCGATCATGCACCCTATTGCAATCATATTCTAAACAAACACACAATCATATTCTGAACAGACATAAGTCCAGAATGTAGGACAAAGACAAGTCTTGAATGAACTGCAAATCAAAGGTAGACTTCGAAACGTGAAGTCTGACATTTCTCACTGATTCCCCCCCTGTCAGCTGAAAAGTGAGAAGTCTAGATAATCAAACCATGGAAAAGGGTAATCAAATCGTCTTTTGGCGAAGTCTGAAGACTCGATCTTCAACTCAGAAGACCACATCAATTGGCACCAATCATGCCCTATATCACCCAATCCTGAAAAACATTCATGTCCGTCAACTGTAGAAATGTATCCAATCAAGTACGGTTGTACTTGTGTATAAATCCGTCGATAAGAATGGTCCAATAAATTGGCTTCCAAACGCCAACGCCAATTCCCTAACCATTCAAAATGAATATGTTTCTGCTTGCTCTTCTGACACCTTACTGAGAGGTGATTTGTCTTCCCACAAAATTTGCATTGGTGAAGATCAAAATAGTTTGACTTATTATGACCAAACCGGTGATAGTGTTTGCACTGTATGGGTTCTTTATCTGACCAATTATACAAATCTGGAACATCTATAGCAACATCATCATCAACAATATCCTGTACATGTTCCTTATCGATATCCTCAAGCTCTGTTTTCTTATCATCATTCAAAAAACCTCCACCAAAAACTCAGGAGTGTTGGGTACAACCGATCATGCACCCTATTACAATCATATTCTAAACAGACACACAATCATATTCTGAACAGACACAAGTCCAGAATGCAAGACAAAGACAAGTCTTGAATGAATTGCAAATCAAAGGTAGACTTCGAAACTTGAAGTCTGACATTTCTCACTAATTTCCCCCCTATCAGCTGAAAAGTGAGAAGTCTAGATAATCAAACCGTCTTTCGGCGAAGTCTGAAGACTCGATCTTCAACTCAGAAGACCACATCAATTGGGCCCCGATCATACCCTATATCATCCAATCCTGAAAAACATTCATGTCCGTCAACTGTAGAAATATATCCAATCAAGTACGGTTGTACTTGTGTATAAATCTGTCGATAAGAATGCTCCAATAAATTGGCTTCCAAATGCCAACGCCAATTCCCTAACCATTCAAAATGAATATGTTTCCGCTTTCTCTTCTGACACCTTACTAAGAGGTGATTTGTCTTCCCACAAAATCTGCATTGGTGAAGGTCAAAACAGATTGACTTATTATGGCCAAACCGGTGACAGTGTTTGCACTGTATGGGTTCTTTATCTGATCGATTATACAAATATGGAACATCTATAACAACATCATCATCAACAATATCCTGTACATGTTCCTTACTGATATCCTCAAGCTCTGTTTTCTTATCATCATTAAAAAAACCTCCACTCACAAAGCAAATAGGTTTGCTATAATTAGGAATATGAAAAAGGTTGTCAGCATCCTTTTCATATCCTAGTCCATATCGATTTTGTTTAAAGTGTAATTCTTACCATGGTCGAACAATTCTAATTTCTTCACCACATTTATTCGCAACTTTTTCTGACATAGGGACTTCATCCAACCCATCTTCATGTTTATGAGTGCCATCACTAATCAACTGAGCATCTTCATTATTTTCATCCTTGATGTCATTTTGTTTGTCAATATGTAATCCAATCAATTTATTATTCTGAAGAAGATTTATGTAATGCAATCAATTTATTATTCTAAAGAAGATTTAAATCACAGTGTTGATGTTGAAACAAACTTAACTCATCACACAACAATTTGTTTTGAAGTTTGAACATATCAACTTTCTTGTGCGTTACTTGTAAACAAGTAATCACTATACTGAGAGTGCACTTGTTTATTGCAATTGTAGATTCTGTAGTTGAGTTAATTAATGTGTGCAATCTTGTAAATATTTCTTCAATTCTTGCCATTTGCAATTCATAAAATTCCGAAGAGACACTAGTCCAAAAATTAGGAGTTGAATTATTCTGCAAATTTTTTGATGATGTGTATGTAAATCATTGTAGACGAAGGCTCCACTTGCGACCTTTCTACTTGCTTTCATTAATTAGTTTAAGATTTCTTGAATGAAATCACTTCACCTCATACTATGTTGATACAGAAGCAATCAAATATCAACTCATTTTTGCCCTTTTCACAGTGGCGATCCCTTGCCATCAATTACAAATCACTTGATGCAAGCTTAATTGCTTTAACATACAAAAACTCTTTAAATGGGGTGATCAGCTTAGTTTTAACACCATAAATCTCAAATAAATCGCTCCCACATAGCTTTCTTTGTCCGCTTACCAAATCACTGCCTCGTTTGCTGCTCCTATCTCAAGTTACATTCATTTTAGAAAACTTTTTAAAACAACACTTCCCTCGGTCTAGGTAAGGAAACATTTATAACATAAATTCTACATCATATGATGTTCTCAGCCAAAAGTTGCGTGAAATTTTGCTCTAGTCCTCTCCATTGTTAGTACAAATGCAAAAATAAATCTCACGACCTCCTTTAAAATTAAATTAGAACACTTCTTTTTAATTAAAATAATAAATAGCCTTACGGTGTTTGCGGTTTTATCTCCTTGGGTACCTCAATCTTCTTCCAGACTATCGCTACTCTCAATGATTCCTCGTCTTTAACTCAATGCCTTCTTCGAACGGACCACGAGAATCCAAAATCTCGCTACTGGATACCTTACTTGCGGACTTCATGATTGGTATTGTGGTCTAAAAACTCTTCTTTCACTTCATGATTGGTATTGTGGTCTAAAAACTCTTCTTTCAGACAGCTCAATCTCGTTGCTTCAGATTGTCCAGTGAACGCCTTTTCCTGTCAATCCACAATTTTTTTTAAAACTAATTTGCGGTCTAACGTGGCTCTGCAGCTCCTCGATCTGTTATTTTCTGCTGCTGCAGATCCCCTCTCTGGGTTTTAACGAAGCCATGCGCATGTTCCCTCTATTTCAAACTGGCGATCTCCACAGATGTCATATACGCCCACTTACACTAGGACAACAATGGTTTTATCGCTCTGCCCTTCCTTCGTTATGGGGCTTCTACGTTATCCTCGCGGGATCTCTCCTCAAACAGATTCTCCTTCAACATGACACGAAAAACTCAGAGACAGATCAGAAAACCAGCTTTACTTTTAACATAGAAAACCCTTGGTTCATCGATTCAGATTTCGTTTACCAAGGTGCTACCAGTAACTAAGAACTATAATGCATTGATAAACTATCAGGTCCATAGGATCAGTATCATGCTCTGATACCACTGTTAGATTCATAATGAAGAAAAATGCGGAAACATATTGAAAATAATTGAAGCAATCAGGAAACCATGATGAACAGACATAAATAGAATATTGACAGAGAAGGCATACTCTATAATCATTAATGAGCTAGCAAATAATCATATACATAGACGTACATATATACTACAAAAAAACCATAACTGTCATGTAATTTAGGTAAATTAACAAATTATGATTAGAGTTTTTAACAACATAAACTCAGAAACATTCATGAATCTCTTTAATATTCGTACCAACAGATTTAATATTCGTACCAACAGAAGTGTGATCCAATTCAAATTGAGAACAAAATACAAAGAGAAATACTCCAAAAAATTCCAAGATTGTCATTAGGATAGAATATCCAATGCAGCCATTGGAAGACCTGAGGCTCTGTGGTAGTGGGGCAACTCATACAGACAATGCAGCAAATTGCAATACTGAAGGAGACAGCTTGCAGGATAATTATCTCCATATTTCACATAATAGACAACGTTTTCCAATAGGAGAATTTAATTTTCTGATAAAATATCATTTTTCCATCTTACCATTGTGGTATTCAATACCCACAATGGATACCAACAAGACTTACCAGCTCATAATGAACCAACCATGTCAGAAAGCAATCCATTTAAGAATGCACATCTGTAAAAAGAAATGCCAATACTGAACAAAAGGCACCAATATCCAGATTCCATCCTTCTGTCTTCTTCTGGATGGAAAAAGTTTTCAATAGATATGATCTCATCCGAACATCTTTAGATCATAAAGAGTTTCCAGAACTAATGTATAAAGCTCCATTACAGTTAGTCATGCCAGACCATTACAATAATGCAGAGCAAATTATTAAACTTCAGCTTGAATGTTCAGAATTCTTTCAACTTGCACCTACTTCTTCCTAATAAATTTAATTTTTCATTTCCTTCTAAACATTTTGAGAAGTACTTTTTAAAACAAACATGGAAGTGAGTTAAAAGAGGTGCAGTTCGAAATAAATCATTTGCAAATATTTTTGTTGCATGCAATAATTTAAGTCAGACAGTGGCAGGTTTGTCAAGATATACAGACCAAGCTAATCGTTAATTTTAAATTTAAACTGACAAGACAATTTGGGGGATATCTGCAAGATATATAGATATGATGAAAGAAATTGACAATAAATGTGCAGTAAAAGTTACATTCATTTTACAATTGATCTTACAAATCAAAATGGTTCACAGATCATGGAAAGTTTGACCTGCAGGTAATGGAACGGTGCTTAGCACTTATTAATGCATGAAACAAAAATATAACAAAGTCAAAGGGGCATTTGATCACAACTACGTTGCAGGTGACCAACATGTTATAAACCTCGTAAAACTTTCAGAAGAGATCTACGCATCACACTCTTGCTGGACAATCAGCGATCCAACTCTTTCCACNAAACAAAAATATAACAAAGTCAAAGGGGCATTTGATCACAACTACGTTGCAGGTGACCAACATGTTATAAACCTCGTAAAACTTTCAGAAGAGATCTACGCATCACACTCTTGCTGGACAATCAGCGATCCAACTCTTTCCACATGTACATCTTTCATTATTTTATAATAATATCTTGGTCAACACTTCAGGAAGGCATGTTTACTGATCTATTGAAGCTTATGCAAGGCTATCTACAGATGAGGAAAATTATACCACCTATGGGCTCATCTCTTCCATAATTAATAGCCACACCTCTTGCTGAGTGGGCATGCATTCGAATCTCATGGGTTGAACATATTTACAGTGTAAGCTCCTCAGCCTATAACTAAAAATATACCTCATTCAATGTGTCCCATTGACAAAGTAAATAGAAAACAAATAATAGGAGGCAAGACCATGTAAGATTTGACGCTCCATAAGTAGTGATGGCAAGAGAATCGAATAGAAACAATCTAAACCCAAATTCTGCAATAAAGAAAGAATAAACCAGCATTGGCGCAGCAAAATCCAATACGAGCACAACCTTGAGAGATGATAATCAAGCATAGGTGGACTAGAGAGAAACATACCCAACCCA
>SNQJ01S0034391.1:64385-79765 GCA_010110895.2 Picea sitchensis | reverse complement strand
GTGACTATACGTTGTTGATCAAGTACTTGTGTGTTACTTGGTGTGGTAGTGTACCACTAGATTGTAGTTATATACTACTATGGATAGACACAGTTGTGTTCTATTTTGTTTCAATTGCCTTGAAGACTATCAACAATATTGGAAATGATTATCAGTTAGATGGATAATCAAAGGACAGAGATTTCCCAGACAAAAAATGGTTCAGAACATTTACTCTTCTAGATTATAAGAATGGATCTTGTATCACTCTGTGGAGTGAGCATCCTGTCTGATTACTCAGATAGAGTATGGTTTTGAGAGATGATGTAGCTGGTGACACTGATGATGATGATGGTGCTCATGATCTAGTCTATACAACTATGTTGATGCTACCAGGTGAATGTTATGTTTTTGTGCTCAAGACCATTACCTGTAATACCTCCCTAGCTAGGAGGGAGTGTTGATATTATGGTAGCTTCAGGAGGTATTTACCTCCACGTGTAAACCTGATGAGGATAGAATACTCCAAGAAGCAAGAAGAAACCCTAATGAGTTGGCTAATAACCCTAGAATACTTGTTGGTTCAAGAAGATAATTTATATTAGGTTATTAGCCTCCAAGAGAAGATGTCGACAAGAAATAATAATATATATTGAATAGATAGATACCCAGAATGAGAAGTCAGCCCAGACAATTATCTAGAATTAGTATAAATATAGGAGGCTGGTTCTCATTTTGGCAAGCAGTCTCATAATTGCAGAGCAACAACTTGTGCACATTGCAGTGCCCAGTCTTCTATGCAGGTTTGAGGAGAGCTGCCATTGCAGCTGCTACAGCTAGCAGATCACGTTTGGCTTGGACTATCTCTTGGCTAGGGTTTGGACTATTTGTTCAGCTCTTGTTGGTGCGCTATCCTCGGGGAAAGGTGTGCAACCCTTTGTTTGGCTATCTAGCATAGGGTTTGCTTCCATAGTGATTCTCTATCAAGGTTAAGGTGCTTAGAGGGTGGCTTCGGCCTATGGTTGGGTGACAATAGAGATATTGTCAATGGTAAAATGAGCAGATCCATTATATTCTAACAAATGGGATTGGAGAAAACAGAAAGTATGAATACAATGTGGGAGTGCAAGTGCAACTCTTAGATAATGCAGAAAATAACAAAAATAAATAAACCTATAGTAGTACAACCTCAAAACACATGTATATGATTGTGACCAAAGGTACATACTACAGTGATCCAATATATAAGTGAGTATGTCCAAGACTAGAAAAGTGGACAACTCAAGAGTCTACCAAGAGAGAGAGAGAGTGAGAGAGAGGTCTAACGATGAGACTAATGATGTCAAGGTCTCCCATGTTGGATCGCTAAGAGCAAGGGGGGAAAACTAGGCATTGGATTTTTGTCAAAGTCCTTAGGAACCATTGAGGGGTCCCATTGTTTGATCCGNACTCCTATGGATCTAGAAGGTAGTCTGTTGGACAGGAGGCACCCTGCTCTGAATCTGTTTAGAGATGATCCCTCTAACTCTCTGAGGATGTATGGATTGATGCACAGTTTGGCACGTCCGAACCATTGGAACCTCGGGTTTTGATGGTTCATCACACTTCTCCTAGAATTAGTCGGTAGAGTGGTCAACCAACATATGGAAACAGTCAGTCGAGTGATCGACCGGATATCTACATCAGTCGGTTGAGTAGTTGACAAACCTGTTGGTCAAAGAGTCAACCAATAGTTGAAGAAAGTCGATCGGTGGATCGACCAACCGAGCTATTGACTACAACTTAGATGCATGGACGGTCGGGTCAAGCAAGTTTGACGAGCCGACTAGACAACGCAGATTTGACATAGTCAATTCTAACAACCGACAATTGTATGTGGACAAGATCTTCCCAATTTCTAGGAAGTTGGTTATATCTTGAGGCTATAAATAAAGGACCCGATGGGTCATTAACATATGCTTGAAATGCGAGACAATATGTACAACATGCATTGTGATGTTTTGATCACAATGCACTGTGTTTAAGTGTTGTAATGGTGTCTTTAGACACCACCAATATTTTACGAAGTTATTCCTCTTCGATTATCTGCAGTTCTCTTTATTTGTTTTGTATCAGGTTACACCCACTCCCCAACATGGTATCAAAGTGATTGGTTTAGACCTCGCATGTTGTTTGCAAATCTTGCCTAGTCAGATCTATTTGGGTTTGACTATGGGCCAGTGATTTGTTGATTGTAACTTGTGAAATAAGATCAAATTTGTTAGATATCAAAGATGGCTTCGAAGATCAATCTTGTAATTTTGAATGAATCAAATTATGCTATTTGGGCACCAGATAGGGAAACCTTACTAAATAGTAAAGGACTATGGAAATATACAAAGACTGTGATTCCAGATCCGACAGACGATCAGATGAAATTCGTTATCGACGAAAATAAGGATGAGGCTATGGGGGTCATCACGACCTATATCTCACGAGAGATTCGGTTCCAGACCAGTCGAATCAACTATCCTCATCAAGTCTGGAAGAAGCTAAATTCTCTATTCAACAAAGTCAATGAGAGGCATGTCATGCAGATGGAGAAAGATTTGATCTCTCTTGATCCTCATTCCTTTGATAGAATTGAGGACTATTTGGTGTGTTTGAAGGAGCTATAGTTGAATTGGGCGAATGTGGAAAGAATTATCAAAAGAAAGATGAACAACTCATTGAGTTGGTCCTAATGAATCCGAGAACACTATTCAACGTGTTTGTTTTGACTTTCCACACCAACTGATAGACACACAAGGAAGATCATAAGGACTATACATTCGAAGCTTTTTGTGTCGTACTGATTAATGATCAACATAGATTGCTTGATGACTGGAAGCTTGGTGGCAAACATCAAGCTCACTTTCTCAAGGGAAAGGGCAGGGTGAATCATAAGGAAAGAGGACAGATTGATTCCCCTATAAAAATATCGGAATGCCTTGACTAGAAAACTAAAGGACGAACATATGTACCTCGGAAGAATCGAAAGAAGAAGCCATGTTGGTACTGTGGAAAGGCTGGACATGTGGAGAGAAATTGCTATAAGAAGCGAGACGAATTAGTGGATAAGGTCAAACGCTTTGAAGGAGATGCATCAATTGTTCATCGTCCTACTGATAATTTCACCTTCCAGGTCAGAACTTCTCAAGTGTTGCTTTCTCATTCCGCGCAGAATGAATGGGTGGTCGATTTTGGATGCACTCATCATATGGCTAAGGATGCTTCCTTGTTCACGTCCTTAGATAAATTTCTAGAGATAAATATCTATGTTGTTGATGACTTTGCTCTCGACATTGTTGGTCGTGGTGATGTTCCCTGTCGACATGGAAATATAATATTGTTGACGTCTATCATGTGTCGAACGTTAGTGCCAATTTGATGTCAGTTTCTCAATTAACACAAATGGGTAAGATTGTGGAGTTTTGGTCAGATTGATTTTTTGTTCGAGATCTGAAGAAAGGTCAGTCGATTGTCGCTGAAGGGTTTCTTGACCCAAAGGACAATTTGTACAATTTTTGTGACTCAACTTGACCAAACTTTGAACTGACTGCTCTTGTTGCTCACACTAATGAACGAAGTCGAATATGGCATGAACAACTTAGACACCTAAATTTTCAAAATTTGCAGTCGATGGAAACAAAGAATATGGTTGTCAGTCTACCTAATCTTTTTCCCCTTGATGGAGTCTGTAGAGGATGTGTGCTTGGTAAGAATCATCAGGTATTGTTCAACTATGGCAAAGCATGGCGAGCATAGGACCTCCGGGAGTTGGTTCACAGTGATCTTTGTTGCATCAATTTACCTTCCTTAGTAGGTGCAAGGTATATTTTGACCTTTAATGATGATCTCTCTTGTTTCACTCAGGTTTACTTCATGAAAAATAAGAATCATGTCTTTGAAAAGTTCAAAGAATTCAGGGCCCTTGCTGAAAAGCAATGTGGTCGACCCATCAAGTGCCCGAGATCAGACAATGGTGGTGAGTATGTCAATCGACCTTTTGAAGAATACCTTGTTTGGTATGGTATAGAATGGTAACAGATGGTTCCTCATACTCTTTAGTAGAATGGCATTGCCGAACATAAGAATCAGACATTAGTCGAAATGGATAGATGTATTTTGCAGGACAAAGACTCACCTCCTTGTTTCTGGGCTAAAGGTCTATTGTGCAAACTATCTACTCAATTGAATTTCATCTTGAGTTGTTCCTTCTGTGACTCCAATCGAACGATGGTGTGGAAGAAATCCCTCATTCGGCCACCTCCAAGGGTTTGGATGTGTTGCTTGGGCTCATGTTTCAGATGATTGTAGAAAGAAATTGGATGCAGAGTCATGCTTGCATCGTGATAGGCTATTTTGAAGAGTCTAAATCCTATCGATTGTTTGACCCTGTCAACTGACAAATCATTATTCACCAAAATGTATGGATTGATGAGAAGTCTTCTGGCATTAAGTTGTTGAATGTCTCCTCTGGTTTAGTACAATATGGTCCCTTTGATGTTATTTCTGACAATGATTCTCCTATCCCATTTTTCAGTCCTTCGACTGGACAATCGAACTTTGTTCCTATTTCGACTGGATAGTCGACTCCAGAGTAGAGTGGTGAGTCAAATTTTGTTTTGATGCGTCCTCCATCTCCTTCAACTAAAAATATTCTTACTTCTAATCGATCTTCTGCAGTGGACATCAGCTTACCCCTTTCTTGTCTACCTAGATGGGTTGCTAAGACAATTGAAGTTGTTGGTCCTAATGTCGGTGATGTTTCTTCACGTTGACAAACTCACAGTCAGAAGCAACATGCCAGTGTTGCCTTGATGACTTGTGTTAATCAAACCTATGATTATGTCACCTACTCAGATGCACAAGGGAAACCTGAATGGGAGCAGGCTATGTAGACTGATATGGATTCTCGTTTGAAGAATCACACTTGGGATTTAGTTCCTCGAACACAAAGGAACAACATTGTGAAGTTTCGATGGGTCTGTTATCCCCTAGCCTAGGTATAACTAAGGAGATCATGTCTCTAGGCCCACAAGTCCTAGACATGGAGTACTGAGAGCCAAACGACTTGAGCATGGCCTTGGAGGGCCCCTCTTTTCTTCAGTGCAATCCATGTATCATCAATAGTAGTATCCATCACACCAGCCTGGTCCTGAAGTAGCGACGAGTATTGCTCCATGAGGTAATGAGTCTGGGTATCATGGTATGTATCACTCTTATTTTTGAAGCACTTGAACATGTTGTATTGAATCCTTCTTCATTTCATGAAGTTTTCTTGGAAATTATGCTCTTTGCCTTGTTCATACCTGGAAAGGTGACATGTTTCCCTAGTAAGTTGATTTCCCTTTAGAATGGGTTGCTACTGGGTGGATCTGTGAAGATTCATCGTTTGTTCCCTCCATACTTACCACTTTATATTTTTATTCCTTCCATCTACCCTATCCTTGTTTGGGCATTGGGATTGGCTACACTAGGAAGGGTTGTACCTTACCTTGTGGGAAGAAGGGGCTAAAGGCCTAGAGGGTAAAAGTAGCTGAAAAGAGTTAAAATACAATTTTGAAACCTTCAAGATGCTTTGCCCAGGGATCCCCGAGAAAGCAGTGAAAATATTCTCAATAAGGAAAGGGGACCCACAAGATAACATAAACACTTAACATACTAGTTGATGGATAAGAGGTCTCATCACGAGCCGACCTATTATGACCATAGGCATGTAGCGGTATGACACTACCACCTATCTGGTCACCAAACCAAGGTAGTGGCTCTTGGTGGCATAGACAAGAGAAAGGGGGTCTCATCATGAGCCAACCTTCTCATTTCCGTGAAATGTTTGTGGTTAACGCTGTCACCTCTGGTCATCAAGCTAGGACAGTGGCCCTCAACTATTTCCTTGAAGCACAAGAGCAAGAGATCAAAAGAAATAAAGCTAAGAGGAAAAGGAAATGTATGGGATAGGAAACAATTGCATTCATGACAAGGTGCAACTCTCCCTCCACAAAGGCACCCACAGGTAAGACTCTACGATTCCCTGTTATCACATGCACCCCATGCACAAATATTTACCCCATGCCACCTCATATACTTACATGGCTTGGACTAGACTCCACCTAGGAAACACCCCAAACTTAAGAGAGGTTAATCCAATAGGACACCCTGAGACTCTCTTCAAACCTAACTTGTCAAATTGCATAATGTCTTTGAGCATTTGTTTGGGGTTAAGGGGGGTTTGATGCACATGTTCGGGTAATTTTATTATTAGATGTGATTTACATGCTATGATCCTTTTGACTTATGAACCCCTGGAGGGAATATTTGTTGTTGTTGTAGCACCTTTCCCGGTGGATAGGTACACATGAGGGAATGATTAGCTCGAACCTTCATGGGGGCTCAAATCCCATAGATGGATGTTGAAACCCTAGCCAAGGGTAAGAAGATATTGAGGGTTTTCATCGGATGAAGGAAGGACGTTGCCTTTGGAGGCACTCTAGCATGCCTAGATTGACGAGTTCCGCCTCTCTTCACTTAGATGATGGCCTTGGAAGGCCTAGAGACCACCCACCTAGCCTATGATGTCATCATTTGGGGGCTAAGGTTTTAGGGAGGTGATGTTCTAGTCCACTTTTCAGGGCTGGACGTCCACCATTGGAGCTCAACGTCACCCTAGAAAGGGCATGACATCACCCTACTAGAGTTTATGTTGGAATTTAGTGAGCTATGACTCACGTATTCCCTTTCAAATTTTCTGTCAACCATTACTTTGAACCATAACTACTGCAGCAAACCAAGATCACAAGAAGAAGATCCATGCACAAGTACACAAGAAGTATTCTGGGAAACCCTTCTCAACAAGGGAAGA
This sequence comes from Picea sitchensis, assembly GCA_010110895.2. Taxonomy (NCBI): domain Eukaryota; kingdom Viridiplantae; phylum Streptophyta; class Pinopsida; order Pinales; family Pinaceae; genus Picea; species Picea sitchensis. Next base: position 72,903 of record SNQJ01S0034391.1, on the reverse strand, counting down.
AAACCCAACCAATCCTTTGCTATATTTCTCAAGAGAACACACCATTACCAAAACTGACACACAAGAGGGTGCTACAATTCTCATAATTTCATACCTCAATATCTGAAATCATGAGATGACACAATATTAAGTGTGTTTCCTCAATGAGGATTCACCTTTATTTATATAAGACTTGTCACATCAAATGATGTGTCTATTGACACAATAGGGCCGACCTCAATAACTTAAAATATAATTAGTAATTTCCATATTAATTATCTTTTATATTAATTATTAATCATATTAAGGTGGGGCCGACCTGTACCCTTTACATTACAATTAGGGTTACAGGCAGGTCTGACTCTTGAACAATATAGCAATATAGCAAGGGATATTATACACCCACTAGTTCTCATCCACTAGGGGCACATCCATAGGGATGCCATATCTCTAGCTCACTGCATTACACAAAAGAACCAGTTCTTCACACGTTCACCTGTGCTCATCCACAGGCACATCCACTCAACAGATCTTCTTTCCCTCTGCCTCACACAGGAGAATCATCTAGATTTTCTCGTCAACTCTGTTGCTAAGAGGAGGCTAATACATCATCTTCATTTCTGTTGCTTCTATAGTCGAGTCCTTCCCAATAGCACTAAAACCCTTCCTTCGCAACCTTGGGGTTTATGGGAACCAACTAAGCCCTCTGCAATTTATTATTAGACAATGGTGGATCTCTTTTCTCAACAGAATTATACAGGATGAAAGAAAATGGTGTGCGTGGAGCTCCCGCCATGTTTGGAGTGCTACTTTGTAAATATAATATCTTCAAATATTTTGGGTCATTTTCATTCACCCACCTCTCCCACATTGTGCCATCTAGCTAGGATATCTTGATAGTTGATCCACACCTGGTCTATTTGAAGACAAATGGGACTTTTTATTAAGGAGGGGAGATGCCTCGGCCTCCTTAGTAGGCATCAATTGTGTGGTCGCGAGTCGAGGTTACGAGCCCTTTGAGGATGCCCACACCTCCCTGCAGTCAAGCAACTCATCTCTCATTCTCTCGTTATAGTTCACATTGAGATTCCGATCAATTTCAGGCAAGGGTTCCTTCTCCCATCCTCCTACTTCAATTTTGGAACGTGGCGTTATTCTGTCCAAATGATATCAAAGTTGGTGGAGATGGCGGGTTAGCCTTGCAATAACATGTTCCAGTGAGAGTCCCCTCATATATTAATTCACCAATGAATGGCACCATGATCTCAACAAGATTGCCTCATACCTGCTTTAAAACTGGTCTGTATTTTTGTTTTTGGTTTGCCGTTTTTAGGTGAAGGTCCGAATTCAACTTTACCACATAAATTTTAAGGAGAGGTCCGACCCTCTTTCTTTCTACCAATGGTGGGGTCTAGTTGCCTTTAGATGTCCATGGTCTACATTTATTTGCTGTGCAATGATCTTTTTCAAGTCTGCTATGATACCATGTTGGAATTTAGTGAGCTATGGCTCATGTATTTCCTTTTAAATTTTCTATCAATCATTACTTTGAACCATAACTACTGCAACAAACCAAGATCACAAGAAGAAGATCCATGCACAAGTACACAAGAAGTATCTTAGGAAACCCTTCTCAACAAGGGAAGAAAACCCAGCCAATCCTTTGCTATATTTATCAAGAGAAAGACCTCTCACACCATTACCAAAACTAGCACACAAGAGGGTGTTGATATTCTCATAATTTCAGACCTCAACATCTGAAATCATGAGATTACACAATATTACATGTGTTTCCTCAATGAGGATTCACCTTTATTTATATAAGACTTGTCACATCAAATGATGTGTCTATTGGCACAATAGGGCTGACCTCAATAACTTAAAATATAATTAATAATTTCCATATTAATTATCTTTTATATTAATTATTAATCACATTAAGGTGGGGCCGACCCATACCCTTTACATTACAATTAGGGTTACAGGCATGTATGACTCTTGAACAATCTAACAAGGGATCATATACACCCACTAGTGCTCATCCACTAGGGGCACATCCATAGGATGTCCATATCTCTGGCTCGCTGCATTACACAGAAGAACCAGTTCTTCACACGTTCACCTGTGCTTGTCCACAGGCATGTCCACTCAACAAATCTTCTTTCCCTCTCTCTCACACAAGAGAATCATCTAGAGTTTCTCATCAACTATGTTTCTCATAGGAGGCTAATACATCATCTTCATTTATGTTCTCATGACGATGCACCCAACACTTTGGGATTTCACACGTTCACCTTGTGCTCAGCCACATGCACGTCTAACTCAGTAGATCACCTTTTCCCACTGGAGAATCATCTGGAGTTCTTCTCAACTCTCTGAATGGAGGAGGTCATCTCTACATTCCATCTCTGTCTTAGGCAAGAACCACGTACCCTTCATAGGGGCTTTCTCTCAGGTTTGTAAGCTAAGAGAAAAACTCACATAGTTGCAATGATCCACATCTCACAGGTTTGTAAGCTGGAGAATGTCCCACATAGCTGCAATCATCAACAATTTATTCATGTAATTTTGTTTAATTTTGTAAATTAGGGCAAATTGATCAGGCCGACCCTATAATTATGAACTAAAATTAATTTTAGGGTAAAGTTGTGTAAATAAACAGAAAGTGACATTCAGTTTCATCATAACTTGTCATTGGACAAGAAGAGGACTGAAATTTGCGCCCCTCTTGGCTGAAACAAGGAGGCACCACTCTTTTTTAAGGATAATCTTTGCAACTTGGATCAATTTTTGAAGTTTTATGGTGATCTTGCATGGTATATTCATGATTATTTTTTGTGCAAGTAAGAAGAATCTGCATTTTGCCATCTATTGAATGGTTTTATTTGCTCATACAAGATTATGAAATTGCATGGTGTATTTAATGCTTGAAGTAAGAAACTTAAGTTGCTACTTTCTTACTTTTTATTTGCCAAGCTTTCACTAAATCGATCTAGTAACTAGTGAAACCCTAGAGCCCTAAAGTGCTAGCACTCTAGAGGTTTGCATTTGGTTATTGTTGCATAAGTTTTTACTCCATAAAAAGACTAAGGAGATCAAGGCATTAGGGCCTAGAAGTGACTACATCCTAACACTTTGTTTCTTGAGGTCAAAATCTAGGAGGACTCAAGTTGCTACTCCTCCTAGACTTTTTCCCTCTTAGAATTTTGTGTATTATCATTAATTAGCAGCCTTAGAAGAAACCTCCATCTTTGACTCCATTACCCTAGAAAGGAATTGGTCCTTGTCTTCTTCCCTTCAACAAGCAACCTTAAATCTTTCAAACTCTGTTTTTCAACTTGACAATTTCACTAACTTAGCTTATTGCTGCTACAACAATCATTTTGCAGCTCTAACAAGCATGCTAACTAAGCTAACCTACCCATAAATTTGCACTAACCTAGGCGTCATCACCCTAGGGTCTTGTCTTTCCCTTGCTACCTTTCTAAAGTGCAAATTCTGAAGCTGTTATTGTTGTCATAGTTTATGTTACAACCACTGTTGCAACCCCTAACAGTCCTAAGAATCATCCATAAAACCACTAAGCAATTGTACTAAGCAAACTATAATCATTGGATATTGAAGTAGTTGTCTTATTGCTTTATTATAGTACTTTTATGAAGTGGTTTCTATTGTTGTCATCATTGTTAATCAATGTTGTTATAAATGTTTGGACAATCACTTAAGTCATTTATTGACTTGTATTAATATTGAAAATCGCGAGTGACAAAGTGTTATCAAGTTTGCATTCCCGTTTATATCTTTCTTGTCATCGTAATTTGCAATTTTCAAGATACATTGTTGCTACTAGAATATCATCTTTATATATAACTTGTTCTAGCAACAGATAATTTGTCTAAGAAGTCATTGGTTATAATCATTGATATCATTGTTACTACTAACATTTGATGTTTCATTGGTAAAGGGAAGATACAAACCCACTTTCACTTTCCCTTGTCCCTTTAAACTTTACCCAAGCGACTTCTTCCATAGTGACCTAGAGAGAGGGGTGGGTTTTCACCATGTCTTTCTGCCTTTCATCAACCAACTAGGTCCTGGGACATCTCCCTTGGAGTGAGGTTTTCCTCCTCCTAAAGAGAAAGAGGTACCCTATTGGGGTGATAGTGACAGGACTACCTACGTGTTACTTCAATCTAAGCCTACTTTCCTTTAGGCTTTGGGCAAGTATAGATTGCATGATAACATTTTTGGCGCCGTTGTCAGGGACCATCGAGTCAATTTTACTCGAACGACACTTTTTCAGTAAGCCTTTATCCAAAGCCTTTATTTCACAAAGCTTACCTGGAAACTCCACTGAGCGCGATCCCCTCATCCCTTTGATAATGTCAAGGAGTTTGTCTGGAGACTCCACTGATGATGACCTGTAGCGGACGTCAATACACACCTTATTATCCTATAGTTCCTATTATTCTCATGGCCCCTCCTAAATGGGCCCCCAAAGAACTCTTCGACCCTTTGGACTTGGTCAATATCAAAGGGGGCTTACATGATCTATCTAAGAATGTCAATTCATGGATACCCAAGTTTTCCGGAGAGGCTGGGGCTTTTGGAAACACACATTGGACCAAATTTTGTGAAAGCTACGATTTCCATCAGTCTAGGAAATAACATATTAACATATTCATGAAACTTTTCCTTGCCTCAATTACTGGAGATGCTAGGAAATGGAGCACTAACATCCCAAGCAAGAGCCTCACAACCTGTGAAGATTTAGAACAAGTTTTCTTGCAAAGGTGGGGTGTGATGGAAGATATGGCCTCCATTTACTCACAATATCTCCAAATTTGCAAACAAGATGATGAGACTGTTAGGGAATTTAATGATAGGTTAAATACCTTGCTTGGTCGAATTGATTCCGATTTTCAACCAAAGAGCGTTATTCTTAGACAGTACCTCAATTCTTTTGAAGGAATGATCCAGATTTTATGAGCATAATGAAATGACTACAGATTATTACCAGATGCTTAACACAAAATAACAGAGATACGATAAAACTGGTTCTCTATTCAATAAGGAAATAAGCTAAAACTGTAAAATGCAGCGGAAAACAAGCTTGCTGGGATGGTGGCGTCTTATCTCTGAGAAGAGATGTGACGGTTGCGCTCATTTGAAAGAAGATGATTACAATGAGGCTCTCAAGGCCTTTTTACAATAAAAAGGATTTTCAAAAACCCTAAACATCCAAAAACCTAACCCTAGGAGATGAAGCGCTAAAATTCATGTGGGCCCCGTTTGGGTAAGTCAGTACATCAAATTCTCGGGATCGTAACTTTTTCATACGATCTCTGTTTTAGGCGTATGATAGCCCGTTGGAAATATCTATCTGAGGACTACAACAGTTGCACAAAATTTCATGATGATTAAATTTTGCGTTTGCAACATACCCCAAAAAACGTTGTTTAGGGCTTTAAAACGGCTCCGGAAGTTCAGGACCCGAAAAACTGCTAAAAATAGTAAATTATCAAAATTGCTAGAAAACTGTTTTGAGCCAGTTGGAAAAGGTGGGTGGCCACCAATATCCACCTGGATCAATCCTACATCCTTAGGAAGAAATGGTCTCCATTGCGTTGAGTTCCCCCATTAGATGAGGAAATTTCTACTGAATTTGGCCCCGGGTGAGCCACTTGCCTTGGTGCAGGAGCTGCCCTGCTTTGATGACTCGATAAAGTTGGATCCTTTGTTGTCGAGTGCCCTTGATTTGTGTGTCCACAATATGATCAATGGATGCCTATTGTATGCAGTGGAGGTTGAGTTATGTTGGTGTCAGTTGTTCTGCTACGTCTAAGGTGTCCAATAATGGTGGGAAATAAGGCCGAAAGAGGTCCACGTTGAACACTAGGTGCAGGCCAAGGAAAGGAGGAATGTTGAATGCAAAATCATTATCCCACATAGACTTGGTGATGGTGTACAACCCATAATGGAGTGGGCAAAGCTTTCAATGGGGTCCTGTAAGGCGTTCTTTCTGTAAGTGCAACCAAACTTTGTCCCCCACCTGAAACTTATGTGGAACCTGATGTTGATCATGGTGTTGCTTGTACTTGTCATTGGACTTCTATGGGATATTCTGAACCTATTGGTGGATGTGTTGGATCCTCTCAATGAACCGGGTGGATTTGTCAGCCTCAGTTGGAGCAGGAGAGGAGTCGGTCGAGGTGACAGTAAGGGGAAGTGCAACATCTATGGGACCCAATGGTTGGAATCCCAACCCCACTTGAAAGGGGCTGTGGCTAGTTGAGTTATGCAGGGATCGGTTGTAGCTATGTTGGACATAGGGAAGACTCTCATCCCATGTGGGAGGGTGCTTGGAATTATACATGTGCAGGATATGCACGATCATTCGATTTATGACCTTGATTTGGCCATTTGTCTGGGGGTGGAAGGTCGTGGATTTGGTGAGCTTGGTGTCCAGCAGTGACCATAGGCTGGACCAAAATGTGCTGAGAAATCAACTGTCTTGATCTGAGACAATGGTTTGTGGGATTCCAAAATGTGCCCAGACTCGTTCAAAGAAGATATTGGTAGTGGCTTCTGTTGTGATGCTCTTCTTGCAAGCAACCGGAATTGCCATCTTAGAAAAGCGATCGACAACCATAAAAACATAGTCATTTCCCCGCTTGGTGGATGGGAGGCCCGACATGTAGTCCATTGAGATGGATTCCCATGGTCTGTTAGGAGTAGGAAGAGGGGTGTACAAGCCTTGTTTCTTAGTGGTTGGTTTGGAAATAGTGCAGGCAGTGCAAGACCTGATATACTTGTTGACCTCCTGTCGAAGTTTTGGCCAGTAGAAATGTTTTTGTAGCATCACCATTGTATTTTCGACGTCGAAGTGTCTTGCCACCCGGCTGTAGTGGGCTTCCCAGATCATCTTCACTCGCTCACTTGAGGGAACACATATATGGCCCAGATGACACAAAAACCCATCCTGAATATGGAAATTATTGACAACTGCCTTTGCACCCAACATTTGGTAGGTGGTGGCGAAGTTTGGGTCTATCTCATAGAGTTGGGGCCATCCAGAGGTCTCATGGATGCAGGAGTCTAGCACTGTGGTGAGTGCCGTGATTGGTGGTATACTGAGGCAATCAACGACACGGTTGGTGCTTCTTGTTTTATACTTGATGTTGAGGTGTAATTGCTGCAAGTATGTGTACCACTTTTGATGGCAGTCATTCTGCAATTTTCCTTGTGTTTGCATGAACTGCAGTGGCTTATGATAAGTGTGGATGACTGTCTCCCTCCCAAAAATGTAATTTCTCCACTGGCGGTAGGCTTGCACAATGGAGTACATTTCTAAGTAGGGTACTTACAGACAACATATGATAGTGTCGCACTATGATAGGCCACGGGGTGGTTGTGCTGTGTGAGAATGGAACCCACAACACAGTCTAAAGCATCGGTCTCAATCTCAAAGGGTTGTTGTAGGTCTGATAGTGAAAGTACTGGGGCTGAGCACAAGAAATGCTTCAAATCATCGAATGATTTTTGTTGGGGCCAACCACACGCAAATTTCAACTTACCACCACCCCTAGTTATTTGGCTGAGGGCCCATGCAATATGGGAGAATCCCAACACAAACCTATGGTAGAAATTGGCAAGGCCCAAGAAGCTCCAAAGCTCAGTGAGTGTGTTTGGTACTGGCCAGTCACGGATGACTTGGATCTTGGCTAGATCCACATGTATGCCATGTTGATCAATGATGTAGCCTAGGTAATGTACCCTGTCCATACCGAAGGAGCATTTTTCCAAGTTGGCGTATAGCTTGTGCTGCTGCAGGGTGTGCAAAACCTGCTGAATATGCTGCAAGTGTTCGGCCCAAGTCTTGCTGTAAATGAGAATGTCATCAAGATAAACCACTACAAAAGTATTGGTGAATGGTTGCAGGATATCATCCATCATCCTCATGAAAGTGGTTGGAGTGTTTGTCAGACCAAAGGGCATGACCAACCATTCAAAAAGGCCTTCCTTTGACTTGAAGGTGGTCTTCCATACATCTGTCTGTTCTATCGGGAACTAGTGGTAGCCAAACTTCATATCAATCTTACTGAAGTATTTGGCCCCCATGAGTTGATCAAGGAGGTTGTCGATTCAGGGAATCAGGTACTGGTTTCTGACTATGATTTTATTTAGAGCCTGATAATCAATGCAAAGTCATCAGGTTCCATATTTCTTCTGTACCAACATGATTGGGCTCCCGCAAGGTGATGAGCTAGGATGAATGTGCCTCTTGTGGAGAAATTCTTGGATCTGTCGCTTGATCTCCTCATTCTCTAACAGAGAGCCATGATAGACTATCCCATTGGGTAGCGGTGCATCGGGGGTTAGATCGATGGGGTGCTTGACCTGATAGTGCAGAGGTACCCCAGTAGGTGAGGAGAAGATATCCGAGTATTCTTCCATGACCTTATCTACTTGCTTCTGTTGTGTGGAGAGGTCGGTTGCAGAGACCCTGGATGTGGCTATGATTTTTCTCTCATTTTGA